>JAGSMR010000803.1:0-10996 GCA_029286605.1 Sericinus montela | reverse complement strand
TATGTTTTTTTTCCAACAAGTGCCACTATTATATGTTTTTTTTAATATTTACTTTAATGACTCCTCCATGTACTGCAGACTCGTTTACGTTCTCTTCAACAACAGGGAGAAATAAAAAAGCATTTACGTTTGTACTTAACCAAAACCAAATAGTATACTCATCGTACTGGTACCGGTAGCTAATTTCTTTTCTCTGTATAATTTGTAGTAACCTATTATTAACTTGTTATGAGACATAAAGACCAACAAGGCTAATTATTATATGCCTTTTTTTAATGTTTACTAATATTATAAATGCTTCCATTATTTACCAATAATTAGTAAAATAATTGAATATTAAATGGGTAACGTAAGAGTTTATTAAGGAAAAGCCTATAATGGCAATGGTTGCTAACAGACACTGGCAGCATTAATCAAAAAATATCTTTAAGCTATTTTAACACAGGGGTAGACAGAGGCCTCAATAACTAACCTATTTTGACCCACCTTTCAACGAAGATATTTTTTGGGAAACGTGACAGGTGGAGAGCCTGTCGCCGTCTTTTAGGTCTAAGCCAACGATATGAATGTTACGTAAGTAATTGTAAAACCTTTTGGTACGAACCTGCTACCTAGACAATCCTACGCTCGAACTTGGGTCTCTTTGAATTATATTCCAATCAATCCTAATCCTATGTGTCCTATATAACACTGAGAAACCATTTCTAAATATACCAGACTAAATTTCGAAGGAGGTCCATGTTGCACCATACTCTTTAAAAGCCGTTAAGTGATGATGACGACGATGGCGAATGGGAGGGTGAAAAAAGACTTTTTTTATAGAAAAAGGGAGGCAAACGAGCAGGTGGCTCACGCGATGGTGTAAGTGATCATCACGCCCATGAACACCCACACCACCAGAGGCTTGCAGATGCGTTGCCTCCCTCAGAGTGCCCTCCCAGAATTGGGGGAGGGAGGTGTGTGGGCCACTGGTTACCTGCACTCACTCAGACGAAACGCAGAAGTTTATTAGACTTCTACTCACGCCGGTATTCTGTGAGGTCCTGTACTTCCCTCGGTCGAGCCGTTCATCTACAAACAAAAAGCATGGCTGTACCACTGTAAGATCTAACACCCACCAACACTAAGGGATCTATTTTAAATGAACTATTCAAATGAATTAACTGAGCGTGTCGGTCCACAGCTTTGAAATACTATGAGTAGTGCTTTCACACAATGTGTACGTTCCTGCAATAACTATATTCTTTTCCTTAGACAGTACGCCGGAATAAAATATTACATTATAAAGACGTAGGGACGAATAATTGCTAAATGAAAAAACTGCAAGATATGCAAAGAAAACGACATTATTTACTTACATCGCGTCTGCTTTTGAATACCGCACCAAATGAATTTACGAATTATTTTATCTGAAATTTCATCTAAAATGTCATAATTCACCTGAGAGCGTGTACACAAAGATATAATAAATCCAATTGAGATCTAATCATTTCGACGCCTGGCTTCCCATGAGATTATGAAACATACATGAAGCAGGTATTTGACTGTAGAGGAAATTCAATTTACAACCTATAAGAAAACATTAAACATTATGAATTTGCCTTTATTAAGGAAAAGAATGTAAAATTATTAATTATTTTTTTATGGAAACTTCCTAGTTGAAAGTTAAGAATAAAAATCTTAGGTCAAATTACTCATTTAAATTACTCTATTTTAGTATCTGCAAATTTTTTATTTTAATTTTTCTTTATATGAAGGTGAATTCAGTATTCAAGATGGTAACTGATTAATTCAGCTATTACTAGTACTAGTTATACTTTTTTAGATTATCTACAGACAGATCCTAAAAACATTTACTGTATGGTCAATTATTGGCCATTTAAATTCATTATGTGTGACTATTTACAAATACATTTTATCACGTAAAGGTAAAAAAGGAGGAGACTTGCAAAGGGAAGAAAGGTATAGATGTTGGTATTATTTCACCTCTGCTGATTGTTTTCGAATTCACAAGTATTTGTTTATTGTATTTATTTAACTTTATTATACCTTTTAAGATATATATATCAAAAGAGCATTATCATTAAACCAATTGCCTTTTAGCCATGAGGGAGGGAAATATGTCGAAAGAAAGAAGTAAAACCGGAATTGCAAAGAGAAATTGAGAAAGTAAGAGTCTCAGAAAACAAATGAAGTCTCCATATGTGAAGTGAAACGCGATCGAGTCCAACAAGCAATCTTGTAAATAAAGACGTTATTAATTGAGCTACAAACTATTAATGATGTTTATCGTAGTTTTAATTATTTTGAGCTTTAACAACAAACTTATAAAATATATAAAAAGTATCTTCGCAATTCTCTATACAGGATAGACAGAGGTCTAGTATAGAAAATTAAGTCCCTTGGACCCACCTTCCTGAAGAAGATATATGGGACAACGTGACAGGTGGCGCTCCATCAAATATTCTATGTCCAAGTCAACGACGAAATTTGCCACCTTCTGGCCACGTACTGCCACCTGGCGATCGAAACTCAGGTTTCGGACTGAAATCTGGAGCACCCAACAACTCGGCTATCGTGACTTATTTACCCAACAACAAACTTTAACATGATTAATGATGAAATAAACGATTCTATAAACTTTAAACAATTTAGTTAATAAATAACGCGTAAATAACGCATTCAGATGAAAAATTAAATATTCATTTATAGCCTTTAACCTAGAGACCAAGCTTTGCAGAATGTTATGATATACATTCATATTTATTTAATTATTTAGGTTCACTCACCATGATTACATCGAAGCAATAAACACAAAACTTAAGTATTAAATATTTTAGGTAAATGTATCCTTAATTAAAAGTAAACAAAACGTTCATAGTTGTACGGACTTCTCTCTTCGAAGAACATCATATTTTTCGTATGTATGGTGTAATATGCACTTTACACCAAAAAATTTTATCAAATGAAAAGTAATTATGTAAAGTTAAAAAAATTGATTTATAAGATAATGTTATAAAGCATAAGTTATTATACTGGTGGGCCATGAATTAGTTAACATTTGAAAAATCGTATAAAAAACCATTTAACATATTTTAGAAATCGTTTATTTACGAGAAAGCTAATTAGTTTTAATTCTATTTTTAAAACTATTTCTGCTCAAATGACCACCGTTTCGGTTTTTGCACCTTCTAAGCGAGTCCTGAAGTTTTCGAATACTCTTTCCGCAAAGGACCGCGAGATCGCCGACATCTCTTCGATGCTTTTTCTTGTTGACGCAGTGTATTCGGTTTATCAATATAGACACAACTCTATAAATAACCCCATAAAAGAAGTCTGCTGGAGATAGATCTGGACATCTGGGTGGCCATGGGATGTCACCCATCTGGATATCAGCTTTTCCGGAAACATGTCTTTGACCACCGGCAAGGACTCGTTCGATGTGTGACACGTGGCTCCATCTTGTTGAAACCATGTGTTACGATTATAGCCAGCAAATTCCAGTAGTATCGGTGCTAAGACATCCCGTAACATTTTCACATACAGTACATTAACATGCAGCTACCTTAGGAGAGTGAAGCTTTAGGATTTTCGCTGCTCCAACACCTGCAATTGTGCCCTGCCTGCTTCAGTGCCTCCCGCGCGGCAATAGTTTGCGCGGTAAGTTACATTTAAATGTTAACGAATTTTGGCCCACCCTGTACATTAATTTTAGTTTTAGTTTATAACTAGAGACATTGCCATTAAAATACATAATTTATTTAATAATAAATAAATATACTTGTAAATTAATAAATGAAATAAATTAATGTATTCACGCTACTCCCAAAACTGGGATGTACAGATGTCCAGACAAGACGTAATTTTATAGGTAATACACTTGACCAAATTTAATCGAATAATCGAATAATCTTTTTTTCTAAAAATATTTTAAAAGTCACGATAGCCGGGAATGGTTGCGGTCGGAATTGGAGTCAAGAGACCTGAGTTCGATCCCCAGGTGGCAGGCTCGTATCAATGGTTTTTTCAAAAACTTATGTACGAATTATATCGTTGGCTTGTCCATAAAGACGGCGACGGACTCACCACCTGTCACTTTGCCCCATAATATCTTCGGAGGGTCGAAGGGACTTAATTGTCTAGACTAGACATCTGTCTACCCCTGTAATGGGAATTGCGTGAAGATACTAATTATTATTATTTATTATTCAAATTATTAAAATATTTATTTCACGTTCTCGTAGAAACGCCAAGATTTTACATACAAGGAAACATCTGCTTCCTTTACTGCAAAGCGAATGTATATCCGCTCATATTTGAGAGCGATATGTAAATAGTTTCTTCATATTTGTAAAGTCCCAAGTATGAAGTTATGGAAGAAAACTTAAATTGAGATGTGAGATAGATGTAAACCGAGAAAGTAATATCTGTCCTTTACATGTTTATTTTTCTTATACAAGATTTTCGTACTGCAGACATTAGTCAAGTGTATGGAGGAGGAATTTATGAATTAGTAATAAAGGTCTCCGTTTGAATGGAAAAATTATTTATTTAAACGGGACAAATAGACTACGATTAGATAGAGAGATTAAATAGATTAGATAGAGTGTATTTTGGGTAAACTATCTATTACTATCTATCTATATCTTAATCTCTACAATACCTTAAACTAACTTAGTTATCTAGAACAAGTGGATTAAATAAAATGTATGACCGGGAAGCATTTTCAGATGGACAAACATGTTCTACATGTGGACCAGCGTGTGTTGGGAACAAAGTAAATGGTACCCCGTCTGCGTAACTTAAGAAGCAGGTATATTATAGGTAAAAGTGCCTATATACGATCAATTTTGTCATGTTCTTATAAAATTAAATAAATAAATATCTTTACGCTATTCCCAATACAATGGGGTACACAGAGATCTAGATAATTAAGTCCTTTCGACGCACTTTCCGTCGAAAATATTTTTGGGACAACGTGACAGGTGGTGAGACTGTAGCCGTTTGTATGTCCAAGCCTGCGATAAAAGTCGTCCATAAGTTTTTTTTTATAAACCCCTTTGGTACGAGCTCGTTATCTGGGGATCGAACTTGGGTCTTTGACTCCATCTCCGATGACCCAAGCGCTCGACCATCGTGACAATTTTATGACATTACTCCTCTCATGGCAGTCTTAAAAATTAAATCTATATTAAATGTATAAGTAATTAAAATCTTTTAATTAACAAATGCCTTTAATAATGTTTTCTCTGATATAAATATAATTAAATACCATTTTAAGACAAAAGCAGCACGTACACTTGATGTTACAGCCCCGTAGGCATTTACTAAAATCGAATCCAACCTTGAAATTTAACTATTTGGCAGCATATCAAGTTTTCGAGCTGATGGCATTACAGAAACAATTTTATGCAATACGATTATGTAAGCTGTTATTAAATGTGTACAGTGAAGTATGAATACGTACAACATAGACACGAACAAAATGACATACATTGCTCTCATCCCGAAGTGGCTTAAGTATATCCACTGTTGGATCTAAAACAACGAAGGTACTATAAATACCTAGACCCGAAAATTGTAGACATAAAAAAAAATTAAAAACTGTTTTACGAACCCGAAACCTCAGAGCTGACCGGAGTGAAAACCGGTGTGTGCGCCACTCGTCCATGGAAGTCGTCAAAAGTATGATCACACCATCCACTTTCATCCTGTGGGTATCGCTGCAGACGACTAACGGTATAGTCTTGTGAAACGCACTAGTTACTTAGAAATTTCGAGTTCAGTTACTAAATTGAAGCTCAATAGAGGTTAACGTAGAAAACGACTTAATCTACATTATCTCGAGTCTCAGTGTTTATTGTTTCCGATTATATGATATACCTTTTTGCTTCCGATTTCATAACAAAATTGGTCTAGTTGCTTCGGAATCAGAGCAATATATGTGTCATTGCCTCCTAAGACATGACAAACTCGTTAATAACATCATGGAGGATATATAGAAGGAAAGCGAGATAGAGGAAGACCAATGATAGGGTATCTATCAAAAATTGAGAAAGAGATTAATGTTATATCTTATAAGGAGGTAAAGCAAATGGCCTTGGACTCAGAAAGACGGACAGAGTTATACAATTTTTCTAACATAGATGTTGCAATTGATGTTTTCCAGCTCTTAAGTCAAAGAAGAAAAATTCTATTTGTGTGTGTATTTATTAGCTACATTATCTCAGTTCTTTAGACTACAAATTGTATCTTGTGTTCGATTAGAGCTGTAACAGACAATTCAAGCAACTGAGTTTTGGGGCTAAACTTAGGGAACACGTTTATGATTTTTATAACATTTTTATACGATTTTTCAAATGTTAACTAATTCATGGCCCACCCAGTATAATAGCATATAAGCATTAATATCTTATAAATCAATTTTTAACTTTACATAATTACTTTTTCATTTGATAAAATTTTTGGTGTAAAGTGCATATTACACCATACATACGAAAAATATGATGTTCTTCCGAAGTCCGTACAACTATGAACGTTTTGTTTACTTTTTAATTAAGGATACATTACCTAAAATATTTAATACTTAAGTTTTGTGTTTATTGCTTCGATGTAATCCTTGGTGGTGAACCTAAATAATTAAATAAATATGAATGAATATCATAACATTCTGCAAAGCTTGGTCTCTAGGTTGCGTTATTATAAATGAATATTTAATTTTTTCATCTGAATGCGTTATTTACGCGTTATTTATTAACTAAGAATTGTTTAAGTTTTATAGAATCGTTTATTTCATCATTAATCATGTTAAAGTTTGTTGTTAGTAAATAAGTCACGATAGCCGAGTTGATTTTACAAACTCACTTGTGTTATGGAATAAGAAACAACGAATGGGCCAAGGCTCCAGTCCCGAGACATGTAGAAAAGTAGATTTACTTTAACATTTTCCCTTTAGTCTATATGCCCCAAGGAATACCTGTCCTAAGTACAAATGTTAGTTAGGTTATGTTAGGTTAGGCTGCGAGGTGTCTGGTAGTGCGATCGCCAATCTGCCTGCCAAGTGCGTGGCGATTACGGCACCCGAGAAGCCTATGTCCAGCAGTGGACTACTGCAAGCTGTTGCGTGTGTACGTTATATAAGTGTAATGTATAAGTCGAAAGCAACATGCTTTTGTCGGTGCAGCATCTGGCAAGTAAGTTTAGTTGTGCTACAGCCTTCGACTAAATGCCGCCCTGCGGCCTTTCTCGCGGTTTTGGTAGTAAACGCGAAACCCTAATTATTGTTTCTAAAATAATGCTAGCCTTAGTTACAATTCCAACAACATCAGCTACCGCCAGTGAAAGTTCCGTCAAAACGTGGTCAGACGTTTCCAGGTGTCTGTCCGTTTGTTCCGGCTAACTTGAGATGTATGACCAATTTCAACGGGACTTACACTGGCAGAAAGTTGATTTTTTGTGGCGTAACGTAGATCGTGGCTACTTTTTATTTTAGAACATATTCACATAAGCATTCCTCCAATACAGAGGTAGACAGAAGTCTAGACGATTAAATCCTTCCGATCCACCTTTCACCGAAGATATTGGGACAACGACAGGTAGCGACGAGCTTATCATTGTTTTTGCGCAGATTAATAGAAGAAATAGGAACAGTTAAAACACATGTCAGTTTCATTTATTATAAAAATAATACAATACAACAAATTATCAGTAAATTTCTTAGTTCGGAAAGGACATAGTTTTAATCAGAGTTTCAGCTCACCCTCACATCGCATCGCATCAGACCAGACTAGATCCAGGGCTCCCACTGACCCAGACGCCGAGGACGTGGGGGTCCGCAGCAGCAGCAGCTCGGATACTCATGAGGAACGTGCAATTATCTTAACGTTTTTAATGTTTATATATCATTTAGAATATTAATTATGTCATGGTTAGAACTAGATATCAGTTACGTAACAAAGTGCTCTGATATATCCTGTTATTCACATCCATTCACATCTTTGATGAAACCATATTATTCAACTGGAAAGCTAGGAGCCAGCCCAAACAAAATGAGCTTAATCCTGAAAGTGATAATTGATATCACAGAACGGGCTCTTACCGATTCTGAACAGTGGATACTATTCATTGTGTTATAGTGCTACGAACGCGGTTAGTTTGAGTATATACATAAAATACCAAGAAAGTCCATCAGGATTGATTCTACAGGCTTCTCGCGATGATTCAGGCGGATTGGCGATCGCTTTGCTCTTTTCCACCAGTTTGCTCATTTTAATCTGGTATTTTTCGGAGATAGGTAGGGTAGGGCCTCCTCCGTCGCCTCGAGACACTCACGGACAGAGAGGATCTAGAAGGCACATGTAAATCATCAACCCCTATAGCTTCGAAGGCTAAGTGGGCCGCTAGCAACCAAGCTACGGGGTCAGTTTGCACCTGCCTCCTCCACGCTGCAGCTGTGTGCCAGTCCTGCAGAGTGGGCGCTGCCATGCCCCCTCCCTGCCGCGCACCAGCCCTCGGAAATCATTGCGTGACACGTCCAAGTGCACCAACGTACATAGAGTATTTAGAGGTGCCTCCACAAGTCAATCCAAGAAAGTCACGATAGCCAATCTTTAATCTTGAAACTACTTGAAGTTGTTATAAGTTTAAATCCTAGAAACTTCTAACTCAATCCCTCACTGTACATCTTACAAGTATAGCTACTTATCTCTGTTTTAATAATGTTAATGTTGAAAGATACACGAAAAAACGCGCTAATAAGTATGAGATTGCGATATCTATATGTACACTGGTGTGCATATAGTGTGACAATGTTAGTAAAAATGAGTGTAATTTGGTGCATATGACAGGTCATATTCAATAATAAAATACTAAAAGTATAAAACATCAAATCAATATATTTAAACCAACCATACATTTAGATTCAATTCGATAAATGTTGTCGTCCAATAAAATGACCTTTCATTTAACAAAGTGTAATTGTAATATCTCATGTGACATGTACTTTATCATGACTGTCGTCATCATAACAGTCTAATAAAGTCTACTGTTGAACATACGCCTCTCCCAAGGATCGCCACATAGAAAGGTCCTGTGTCATTTGGTACCTTATCGACTTCCCGCAATGTTTCAGGTCGTCGCTGCATCTTTGGTGGGAGACATTCTAATACAGACAGTTGTATAATCATTGACTAAGAAAGATATATTAATTACTAATAATAATAAAAAATTAATAAGTAAAGAATTCATTAATTAATTTAAAGAATTCATTAGTTAATTTATAATATACTTAATATAATATACTTTATAGAAATATGTATATCAACAAAAATCAAATTAAGTTATATACTCTTCAAGGTAAATATTTTTAAGAACTTCAAATGGGAATTTTAGTATTCTTTTCTCCAATGTATGTGTACATATACAAGCAAATAACAACAATAAATACATTAAGGACACCTAGAACTGAGGTGATCGTGCTCGACTAATGTCTAGGAAGAGTTAATATTGTATTTCCAACATTATAAAATTTCTTTTCGCCTGTTTTATCTCCGCTAGAGATAAGGGACTCTGTGTCGATAGACGAATTTAAATTCTCATTCCAATGAATAAATACACAAATACTGTTGTCAAGGGTCAGACAAATCAAAATCAAACTAGACTTCAATAAATGTTTATTGATCCATACTAACAAATATTAATCAAAATATGAAAACAAATGTAGTTTTTAATTGTATGTTGCGTCTAACATCAAACATGGTTGCAGCATCGAATACCCCCCCGCTAGTTTGTCAAATAATACAACATCCTTTAAGTCAATGTTAAATAATAGTTTTTTACATTAGAAATATTATTAAAAGTACCATTTTTATAAATAGGTTGAATATTAATTTAAATTAAATGTTTCCACTATTAATTTATACACTATTCATTAAAACTTAGTAAATTATAAATTGACTGTTTAACTTGAACACTCGGAACATCTTTCAAACAACGTCCCTTTTAAAACCAATGTTAAGATAGTACATATAAGAAATCTTATTACAAATACTGTTTTTATAAATAGCCTCAGTATATTAAAATTAAATATTAAAAACAATGGATTTCATAATTATCCATTAAAACTATGTAACATAAATTAACGCAATAGCTAAGTGAACACTGAAAAATTAGACAAAAATATCTCTTTTAGGGCTTATGTTGAAAATATTGACACATGGCCATAAATGGCCTGAAGTTACATTTGATTGAATAATTACATGTGAATTTGTAATTATATCACAAGGCTCTTAACATTATTAATTAACCCAACAATACATACGTAGAAACATACGTTGATAGGTTGAAAATCACATACATTGCACCGATGTCCATGCGTGTAAGTAGCAAACTCACTTGTGTTATGGAATAAGAAACAACGAATGGGCCACAAATACTCCAGTCCCGAGACATGAAGAAAAGTAGATTTACTTTAAGATTTTCCTTAGTCTATATGCCCCAAGGAATAATATCATCATAGATGCCCCAAGGAACAATACCCGTCCTAATTACAAATGTTAGGTTAGGTTATATTAGGTTATGCTTAGGTTAGGTTGCGAGGTGTCCGGTAGTGCCATGAGTAAGTGAGCTTAGTTACATTAATAGCTTTCGACTAAATGCCCCTGCGGCTCTCCTGCGGTTTTGTAGTTAATGTGAACCCTAATTAATTTTTCTAAAACAATATTAACGTTAGTTACATCTTACAACATCAGCTATCGCCAGTGAAATTCCGTCAATTCGGTCCAGACGTTACAGATGTCAGTCCGTTTGTTCCATGGCTAATTCTGAGACGGTTAGGACCGATATTAACGGACTTACACTGGCTGAAAGCTGATTTTTGTGGCATGACGAGGATCCTAGGCTACTTTTTATTTTAGAAACATATTTACATATATATTCCTCCAATAAAGAGGTAGACAATTAAATCCTTCCGACTCCACCTTCACCGAAGTCTAGGAGG
>JAGSMR010000802.1:0-13151 GCA_029286605.1 Sericinus montela | reverse complement strand
TAAATCCTTCTTACAAATACTGTTTTTATAAATAGCCTCAGTATATTAAAATTAAATATTAAAAACAATGGATTTCATAATTATCCATTAAAACTATGTAACATAAATTAACGCAATAGCTAAGTGAACACTGAAAAATTAGACAAAAATATCTCTTTTAGGGCTTATGTTGAAAATATTGACACATGGCCATAAATGGCCTGAAGTTACATTTGATTGAATAATTACATGTGAATTTGTAATTATATCACAAGGCTCTTAACATTATTAATTAACCCAACAATACATACGTAGAAACATACGTTGATAGGTTGAAAATCACATACATTGCACCGATGTCCATGCGTGTAAGTAGCAAACTCACTTGTGTTATGGAATAAGAAACAACGAATGGGCCACAAATACTCCAGTCCCGAGACATGAAGAAAAGTAGATTTACTTTAAGATTTTCCTTAGTCTATATGCCCCAAGGAATAATATCATCATAGATGCCCCAAGGAACAATACCCGTCCTAATTACAAATGTTAGGTTAGGTTATATTAGGTTATGCTTAGGTTAGGTTGCGAGGTGTCCGGTAGTGCCATGAGTAAGTGAGCTTAGTTACATTAATAGCTTTCGACTAAATGCCCCTGCGGCTCTCCTGCGGTTTTGTAGTTAATGTGAACCCTAATTAATTTTTCTAAAACAATATTAACGTTAGTTACATCTTACAACATCAGCTATCGCCAGTGAAATTCCGTCAATTCGGTCCAGACGTTACAGATGTCAGTCCGTTTGTTCCATGGCTAATTCTGAGACGGTTAGGACCGATATTAACGGACTTACACTGGCTGAAAGCTGATTTTTGTGGCATGACGAGGATCCTAGGCTACTTTTTATTTTAGAAACATATTTACATATATATTCCTCCAATAAAGAGGTAGACAATTAAATCCTTCCGACTCCACCTTCACCGAAGTCTAGGAGGATTAAATCCTTCCGACCCACCTTTCTTTGATCAAAGTTAATCTGACTTTGCAGTAATTGTGTTCGGTATTTATTTTTAAATAAACTAACCTTAACCCTTCACATTTTTTTACTTAACCCTTCACTTTACCCCTCCCACTATAGGTTAGGATTGATGTCTTTCGGTATCACATTTACAACACCTTTGATATCGGCCATGAACAGTTTTATCTCACGCACCATAGGGTTACTTTATAGCTATTTAATATGTTGTCTCAATGAGTATATGTATACACATATCGTATAGTCTTCAATATTTGAAAGAAAGAAAGAAAGAAAGAAAGGTTTATTCTCCAAAGTGACGCCATCAGAGAAAACATAAAAAAACACATAATTTACAAATAACACTTGATTTACAATACAAATTACAACATACTACATATTACAAACTAAACAATGCCTATACTGTATGTGTCAAGGCGTCATCTGGGAACTGAGCACACTCAGCATAATGCCATGAAATTTTTTTTCCATGGCGCTGATTTTCAGTGTGTCCAAATAGTGACTCGCCGAAATCAGTGCTATATGTATACTCATAATCTTTTAAACACAAAATTATGCTGACAAAATTATGCATTCAAATGCTCATAGAAGGGCAATACGAACACTACAAAAGGGAAATTAATAAAATACTATAAAGGACTATTTACTACAAAAGGAAATTGTTAAAATACTATATAGTGCTATATAACAAAGTGACCAGATAATTTGTAAAAAAAAAATAATATATATGTAATTATTGAAGAATATAACAAGACAAAACAAAAGCCGCATTCAAGAGGACGATTTTAATGCTGCGTTGTTAAAAATCTATGACGATGAGGTATGTAATTGTGCAAAGCTTTATAAACTTTGATCAAAGTTAATCTGACTTTGCAGTAATTGTGTTCGGTATTTATTTTTAAATGTATGTATTGCTTTTAGATTTCGCAAAGGAGGCGGTATGTCGTTCCAGCACTTGGATGCGGCGTATTTGAAACTTCCTCGGAAAGCGTGAGTGTGGTGACGAGGCACGACGAGAGTATTCCTCTAGTGCGCGTATTGTAAGATTTTATATCACGTGACCATATGAGTTTGTCAGCAAGATAAGGAGGTGTTTTATTTTTAATACCCCTGAATAGGAGAGTTGCCATGTGCAGTTTTCGACGATATTCCATTTTTAACATTTTGGCATTGTTAATGTAAGGTGACGTGCGTGCAGGGCGGTATTGTAAAACTAAATCTGGCACATGCATTTTGAACACGTTGCACTAGACGTCGCGACCGCGCTAAAAGTCTCGGGCCATATACAATGTCCATATAATTAAATTTTGAAAGGACAAGAGTGTCACACAATTTTACCCGAATATCCGTATTTAAAACTCCCTTTATTTGATAAAGAACCTTAAGTCTATAAAAGCAGTTTCTGCTAGTACTAGTATGTGTTTCTCAAACTGTAATTTGTCATCCATTAGTAAGCCCAGATTGCGAATCTCATTTACACGTTCTACGACTTCCCTCGAATTTGGATGCCTGCCCTCTTTCTGATATATTTTTATTTGATTTTTAGAACCCATAATTAGTAGTTTAGATTTAGTTCCGTTTAGTACAAGGCAGTTTGAGTCGCACCACGCGGCTATACTTTCGAGGTCTTCGTTGATTTTATTAACGACTTCTTGAGTATCACGCGGATTACATGCCATATAGACTTGCAAATCATCTGCGTATAAATGAAATTTACAGTGCCTAATGTTTTTACTAAGTCGGCACTGTACACTGAAAACAATATTGGAGCCAGTATTGATCCCTGGGCGCACCGGCTTTGATATTTTTGATTGCGAACGTATTAATGTTCCTCGGTCATCGCTCAGTTCTACAGTTTGTAGTCGGTTTTAAAATAACTATCGAACCATTGTATGGCGCTGCTACTGAATCCATAGTAATGAAGCTTTGATAAGAGAAGGGAACATTTATACAGTCAAATGCACGAGAAAAATCTAGTAATACTAATATTGTGCCTTTTCCTTCATCTTGAGCGGTTAGTACATCGTCAGTTAGTTGGGCTAGGGCCGTCGTGGTGTTATGGTTCTTCCGAAATCCTGACTGCATTTCCGGTAGAATTTTTTCTATCTAAATATATAGTGAGCTGTTCTGCGACAATTTTTTCAATAATTTTAGAGACACAGGGAGAATACTGATGGGCCGAAGGTCTTTTTCAGACAAAGGATTTGAGTTCTTAGGTATGGGTTTGACTAACGCATGTTGCCATAATGTCGGATAGGTTTTAGAGTTAATGGATTTGTTCACCATAGCAGTAATAGTTGGTAGTGTTTTCGGAAGGGTCATACGGACCATATCGAGAGAGATCCCATCAATGCCTATGGCTTTAGATTTTAAACTTTTAATGAACTTTAGTACGTCTAGTTCATTTACCTCCTTTATCTCAAATATGTCATTAACGCAGCAGTGGAACTCAAAGTACGTTAAATATGACAACGAGACGTTTCTATTTCCAGGCACGTTTAAAAAGTAGTCGTTTATTTTATTTGGATCATTAAACAAGTCTATTGGGATATTGTGTTTTGGTTTTATCTTAACATTGGACTTTATATGTTTCCACATTGAAATGGGATTATTTATATTACGATTAACATAAAAATTATAGTAGGCTTGTTTTTCTCTATATATTGCTCTATTGACGCAGATTTTTAAATCCTTATAGTATTTAATATGTATGTCGTTTTTACTTTTTCTCATTTTAATGTATGCGTCATCTCGTTTTTTCATCATCAATTTTATATTAAAGGTTAGCCACGGAATTGCTGATGTTTAATTGTTTTTTCTAAGAGGTGCGTGTATTTCAAACAGTGTAAGTATAGATGTGTTAAATAGCACTACCTGATTATTTACATCCGCGATACTCTGAATTTGTTTCCAATTTATTGATGTAAGGTCCTTATGAAAGTCTCCTCGTCTATGTCAGAGATTCTCCTACTCATTATTGTTACTGGTGCCGGCTTTTTTACTCATATCAATGTCACATGTAATAAAAGCATGACTACTTAATTCGCGTATAAGATCTACAGCAACTGCGTTTACTTTTATGTCGGTACATATTACGTCAATTAAAGTCTCGCTATGTTCCGTAAAGTGTGTTGGCTTAGTTACATGCTGTTTTAATTTAAAGCAAGTAAGAAAATTATTTAGCTGTATAGTGGTATTATGCGTCATATTTAACATATTAATATTAAAATCACCGAGAAGAAGTAAATTTTGGCTCCATGAAAAAGTTCCCATCGTAACGGAAAGCGCGTCTATGAATGTATCGACATTCAGCCACGGCGGTCTATACGCGGTACCGATAACTAGTTGCTTTCCGCCGCTAGAGGTCGAGATCCACATTTGTTCTACTGGCGGGGCCGGCGGGTGGGGCAGCGCGCGGACGCCGACGCCTCGCTTCACATAGAAGCCGACGCCGCCGCCGCGCGCGCGCACGCCGGGCGGACGAGGCGCGTGCCGCAGTCGGTAGCCCGGCACCGCGGCCGCGCGCCCCTCTTCGCCCTCCCGCAGCCACGTCTCATTGATGGCCATGATATCGACACTATGCCGTTGCATTGCGACAATAAATTCATCGTGCCGCGTTCCAAGGGATCCTGCATTTAAAAGACCAACTTTTACGTTACTTTTTAGAAGCCATAAACGAATTTTAGATAGACATATTTATTTGACTTAATAGGTTCCGACGCAAAATTTAACCTTGATTTGCTTCTTGTACAGGCAACATTAATTTTATGTGATTGGAAAGAATAAATAATATTTATGGGGATATCACAAATTTTTAAATAGTTATCTATTGAGTCAATTTTCGTGTACCTTAATGTACTCGTATAGTAATTAGTGTATGTATGTATTGCAGAACTTAAAGACAAAACGCTAGTGAATCTTTTCAATACATTGATGTTAGAAATTTGTGACAGAACTAACCAGGATATATTATTATTCCACATACGAGTATAGGAATAGTATATTTCATTTGACAGAAATAGAATACTAAAATAGTTCTTAAATAAAAATACAAACACAATTATTAACGACTTACATAAAATGAAAATAGCAGAACAAGATAATATTTAAAAATTCAGATTATTATGACTTTTATATTCTATTTCCATTGTTTCCGATAGCCCCAACTGAATTTGTTCCAAAACCCTCTCGAGATCTATTTCACTTTTTATGCGATAAGACGTTGTTCCGTGTTCTCGACGAGTATAAATTTTTCCTCTTTTGACCATACGTAGCGCCAATCAAATCGCCGAGCGAATTCCTTAGTTCTAAAAATATATTGCGGTTCAATTTAGTAAGCCGTTCGTTTATATAGAAGGCTCGTGTATTTTCGGAGCGGAGACCCAGACCTTCAGTAGTTAAGGAGCGGCGCACCGCGCGGCCCGCAGCAGAGTGTCGCGCGTGTGCCTGCGCGCCAGCCGCACGACTATGGGACGTGGTTTCGCTAGCCTACCTGCTCGTCGCGCACAAGACCAACTCGCACACAACTCACTATATCGCGCTCTTCTAGGGTTACGCCCAGCTTAGTAGCGCACGCAGTCACAATGTGTAGAACATTTTCTGCGCCCCTCTTCTGGAATGCCTGCGACTTCGATATCATTGTACAGCAGCTGTTGGTATCGATCATTTAAATCTGCTCTTAAGTCCGCAATAGTCGTCTCGAGATCCTGAATTTTGCCGCCGACATTTTTCGACTCAATTAGGGTTTGTTGTTCTTCAAGACGGATGTATTTGTTTTCTAATGTATCTAGGCGATCTTCACACGATTTTATGGACTTACGCAAATCAAACATCTCCTGTCGGAAAGATCTAAATTCTTCCTGGTTTCTCGCAGTTCTTCTCTAAATCTACTTAGTTCAAGAGCTAGTTCCGACTCTTTGAAGCCTTGCGCCATAGGGCTTTGGGGTTTCTCTTCGCTTTGCTTGATAATATACTCGGAATTAAGTCCTCGCACAGGCGTATTCTGATCTGTCTTTCGGGGCGTCCGTATTTTACAGTCCGGACACAACTGAAGTAGGTTGGACCTGCACACCTTCAGGAACTTTAACGCAGGCCCTGTGTGATTTTCTATCGATATATTTAATGGCAACAATCAAAGAGTTTGTAATATAATCATTAAATTTTGATTGCTAATGTAAGTAAAATATTACTCGGCTTTTCAATTACTATTTTTAACCATAGCTTGACGTCTAACTGAGCAGCGCCATCTTGTAAACGCATTCGGAATTTGAAAATTAAAAAGTTTCCTTGTGTTGTTTTAAATAGTATCACGTTTAACTGTATCATAATGTGTGATACTATATTACATAAAACTTTACACTTAGGCTTGGAAAGAATATCAGTTAATTAAAAAATAATTATTATGTTAAAAAAATAACGCAATTATGATAGGTAACCTTGAGAAAGTGTTTATCGCTCCCATGCCATTTTTAGTTATTTTATGTTAAAAAAGATTACCATTACAATATACTTGATCAGCGCTACAAAAACCTCCATAGATTTTTTCTGTCCACTGTGTGAAATAGTTACACTTTAATTCAAAAATGACGGTAGGCATAGATAATAGTAAGTTATTTGGTCATCACCAGTATCTATGCCCTGTGGTGTAAGAATATTGCAACTCCCTTTCTTCCCGTGGGTGTCGTAAGAGGTGACTAAGGGAAACAGCCTTGAATTGGATAGGTGGTTAGATAACCATCTCTAAAAATATCTGACCAAAATAATCAGACTGAAGATAGGCAGCAGTGTATGAGGTGCAAGTGGTCTGGTATTGCGATCGCCAATTCGCTTGCCAAGCGTGGCGATTATGGCAAATCCTCCCAATGGAAGAGGCCTATATCCTGCAGTTGAATTTAATAGGCCGTTATATATGTACTTATGTAGGTAACTAGTATCTATCAAACTATCAGGTTGATCCATAAAATGATATTTTATGGCTATCTAAATCATTTACGATTTATGTCGTTGAATTGGACACAAAGACGGCGACGGGCACACCACCAGTCACGTTATCCCAAAAAATGTCTTCAGTGGAAGGTGGGTCGAAGGGACTTAATTGTATAGACTAGACACCTGTCTTCCCTTGTATCGTAAAGATATTATTTTTTATGTTATGGTCAGCTCACTACTTGTAACGTTGTCTCATAATTATAACATTATAACAGTGGTAGAGCCACGCATCAGCTTTTGTTGTTGCATGAATGGGTAGGCTCGACCGGGGAAGTGCCACGACCGGCGTGAAGTAGAAGTTTGACAAACTTCTGCGTTTCGTCTGGTGAGAACAGGTAACCGGAGGCCCACACGGCCCCCTCCCCCAATTCTGGGGGCGGGGGCACTCTAAGGCCGGCAACGCATCTGCTATGCCTCTGGTATTGCGGGTGTTCATGGGCGGCGGTAATCACTTACCATCATGTGAGCTGCCTGCTCGATTGCCTCCCTCTTCTGTAAAAAAAAAAAATATTCTCTATCTCATATAGACCTCTGTCTACCCCAGTATTCGGAAAAGCGTGATATATATTAGTGATAGATGCTAGGTTATCTGGTCGTTTAGTGATTTAGTCTTAAATTAAGTGAAGCAATTTCGAGTGGAAACTATAACATTTTTCATAAGTATTTGTGACAAAAAGTTTTGATGGTTATTCCGCCATCGCTTTTCGTGTCGGTAGCCAATTGCATTTTCAAGGCTTTTCCCTTAATCGCCGTATTCTTACATTGCAACCACACGGCCGTACATTATGTCTGGAAAATACTTAATCTTAAATATTCTTTTAAGGAAATCGGACCCAAAAATATGTTTTTTTTTTTTACTTAAGTTGGGATTAAAGCAATGCATGTGGCCCCTATGCGTGTCTTTTTTTCCCTATGTTTGTGAACTATCGGCATATGTTTATACATACATTCAGAGTTAAATTATAAACTATTTGATATATTTAGAGGATTTATGCATAATCAGTCTGGTGATGTGCGCTACAGGATAATACAGTCTTCGGGAAAGCACAAGCAGGCGGACATTTTGTTTGGAGATTTGTCTGTACCCAACCATACTTTGAGGATATGTTGCTCACGGAAGAACTGTTACTGCAGTACTGAAGATCTTATACGCCAGCTGTGTATTACATGTGGGGTTTAATGAATGCAGTTGGATTTTAGTCATCCCTTCTGTCAAGGAGTCTAACCAGAATTATTTTGTTAAACGATTGACAGGTTTTAATAGACGTCCATTGCTTAATTTATCAACCGTTACAGAGAGAGAGGTAAAGTCAAAATTGACTACATACAAATTTAAAACAAACCTTATTGCTAATAAATGTAGTGAGGCGCTTAATATGTATTAATTCTACTCATTCCCAAGGGGCTACTCATTATTTTATTCATTAGTAACGTACTAAGCATTTTAAATTTTGATAGGTCACCTTGTGCGTCGTGATGAGGATCACTTAGAATTCACGTCTGAAATCAATTCTTTAGCGTCTTTTCATATTACTTTATAGAGCCACCTGATTTTTTATACATAAAAATTGTTAATCTTTTCATAACTCTTTATTTTTTACTTAATTATTAATTAATATTTAGTTGGCCGTGGTGGTATCGGCTTAAGAAAATGCCACCCCCTTTCTTCTTGTCAGTGTCGTAAGAGGTGACTAAGAAAAAAACTTTTACAACGTTAATAGCCATAGCAACAGCAATATCAATAGAGATGATTATCCATACATATTTCGGGAAAACCATCTCAAAAAGATACTATACCAAAATAAGCAGATCACCTATCAGCTTGTCGGTGAACGCCAATCCGCTTTTCGGTGTGGCGATTATGAACCCTCCCACGGGAGAGGCCTTTTCCAGCTGTGGACTATTACATGCCGTGATACAGCAATATTATAGGCCGAAAACATACAGTTCGCATTGTCCCCGTAATGTCTTGTCTTCAACGATGTCACTCCCTAATCCAATATGGGCCTCGCATCTATCAAAAACTAAATGATATATGATCTCAAACACGTGTTGTATGTTATTGCCTTTTTGCATGTAATAGCATTGTTGTCGTGATAATTATGCGCGTGCCATAAATATGTCACAACATCAGCTGCTGCAAATACTTAAAATGTAATAAAACACAAAAGTTAGAGCTACTTACTTTTGGATCAGAGAAATGTATGTGATATTGTCCCTATCTATGTCTTACAGAGAGATTATGTATGTACATGTATGTATTACACTTGTACTACGCTTACATCCGTCCCTTCCTAGACTACTTGGATTTTATTACGTTCATGTAGTCAGCTTTAAATCACTCTGACAGACGGCATCCGCCGTAGACTTATCCCAACTTATTGAACCGTGTGGCTTAATCTCTGGGGCAACGGTTACGCTACCAATTTAAATCTCTAGAGAGATTCTATCTACGTGAAATCAAATCAAAATTTTTACTTTTCGACTTATTTAATGTTGTAATTTTTTAAATCTTTGTTTCGTAATGAGGTTCCTCTGACGAAAAGGTAATCTGCGAATGAAACTTTATAGGTATTCTCTTTTTACGATTATATGTTATTATAAATTATACGAAATTTATGACATTATGCCAAAAATAGCCCCGCTGCACACACAATCAAAGAATATTCAAAAATATAAAATAAAAGAAAAAGTATATATATCTTTACGAGGTTTCCTATACTGAGTTAGGCAGAGGTCTTAACGATTAAATTTTTCGACCCACCTTCCGCCGAAGACATTTTTGGAACAACGAGGCAGGTCTGGCCTGTCTGGCCTGTCGCCGTCTTAATGTTTAAGCCAACGATTCAAATCATACATAATTTTTTGAAAAAATACCCACTGGTACGAGCCTGCACCTGTGAATAGAACTCGCGGTCTTTTGACCCAAATTTCGATCACCCTACCACACGGCTATGACTATGACGGCTATGACTATAAGTGACTAAAAGTATAGACCCAAGATGGCCAGCCCCCTAAAGCAGCGCCAGTTCACAAGCATCAATCTCTAAATCTCTTCAACTATCTTAAAGTATGTAGACGACCCGCCACATATTGCCACTGCAAGCAGAGGCCTCTTAGCGAGCATGGCATACTGAAGCCCTGTATCCAAAGAGCTCTATATTAGTGAAACATGCTATTTATTTGTTTTCTTCGAGTCGCTTTGTTGACGCCTCAGATTAAATATTCTCTACGCTTGACAAACGGATTGGCAATCGCAGTCCCAGACACCTTGCACATCAGACGCTGCTGCCCGTTACCAGTTTGCTGAAGTTTATTTTGGTATTTTTGTGATGGTTATCCTGCCAATTGCATTTTCAAGGCTGCTAATTATAACACTGGCCAAATATCTAAAATTATTAAATAAATTGAACATGATAGTGACAGTGATGAAGCAGAAGAAATGCTTGATTCCGAGCATTAAAATACAAATACTTAATTAAATAGGCTCATCGTTTATCATTACCTATAAGGCGTTACCCTTGGTAAATTACTTACTAAATACGTTACGAACCTTGCTTTATTTGAAATTCCTTATACTTCCAGACACCTGGAAATCTATACACTAAACAATTAAATAATGTTAATAAGTGACGATAGCCGAGTTGTTGGGTGGTCGGAATTTCGAGTCGAGAGACCCGAGTTGATCCTCAGGCAGGTGTACTAATGAGTTTTTCAAAACTTATGTAATAATTTCATCGTTGGCTTGACATAAAGGCGGCGATGGCTCACTATCTGTCACGTTGTCCCGAAAATATCTTCGGTGGAAGGTGGGTCAAAGGGACTTAATTGTCTAGACTTGACCTCTGTCTACCCCTGTATTGGGAATTGCGTGTACTGAGTTAGGCAGAGGTCTTAACGATTAAATTTTTCGACCCACCTTCCGCCGAAGACATTTTTGGAACAACGAGGCAGGTGGTATCCTGTCTGGCCTGTCGCCGTCTTAATGTTTAAGCCAACGATACAAATCATACATAATTTTTGAAAAATACCCACTGGTACGAGCCTGCACCTGTGAATAGAACTCGCGGTCTTTTGACCCAAATTTCGATCACCCTACCACACGGCTATGACTATGACTAAAAGTATAGACCCAAGATGGCCAGCCCCAGTTCAAAGCAGCGCCAGTTCACAAGCATGAATCTTCAACTATCTTAAAGTATGTAGACGACCCGCCACATATTGCCACTGCAAGCAGAGGCCTCTTAGCGAGCATGGCATACTGAAGCCCTGTATCCAAAGAGCTCTATATTAGTGAAACATGCTATTTTTTTGTTTTCTTCGAGTCGCTTTGTTGACGCCTCAGATTAAATATTCTCTACGCTTGACAAACGGATTGGCAATCGCAGTCCCAGACACCTTGCACATCAGACGCTGCTGCCCGTTACCAGTTTGCTGAAGTTTATTTTGGTATTTTTGTGATGGTTATCCTGCCAATTGCATTTTCAAGGCTGCTAATTATAACACTGGCCAAATATCTAAAATTATTAAATAAATAAATAAATTGAACATGATAGTGACAGTGATGAAGCAGAAGAAATGCTTGATTCCGAGCATTAAAATACAAATACTTAATTAAATAGGCTCATCGTTTATCATTACCTATAAGGCGTTACCCTTGGTAAATTACTTACTTAATACGTTACGAACCTTGCTTTATTTGAAATTCCTTATACTTCCAGACACCTGGAAATCTATACACTAAACAATTAAATAATGTTAATAAGTGACGATAGCCGAGTTGTTGGGTGGTCGGAATTTCGAGTCGAGAGACCTGAGTTCGACTTTATGGTAGTATCATCGAGTTTTTCAAAACTTATGTAATAATTTCATCGTTGGCTTGGACATAAAGGCGGCGACGGGCTCGCCACCTGTCACGTTGTCCCGAAAATATCTTCGGTGGAAGGTGGGTCAAAGGGACTTAATTGTCTAGACTTGACCTCTGTCTACCCCTGTATTGGGAATTGCGTGTACTGAGTTAGGCAGAGGTCTTAACGATTAAATTTTCGACCCACCTTCCGCCGAAGACATTTTTGGAACAACGAGGCAGGTGGTATCCTGTCTGGCCTGTCCCCGTCTTAATGTTTAAGCCAACGATACAAATCATACATAATTTTTGAAAAATACCCACTGGTACGAGCCTGCACCTGTGAATGGAACTCGCGGTCTTTTGACCCAAATTTCGATCACCCTACCACACGGCTATGACTATGACTAAAAGTATAGACCCAAGATGGCCAGCCCCAGTTCAAAGCAGCGCCAGTTCACAAGCATGAATCTTCAACTATCTTAAAGTATGTAGACGACCCGCCACATATTGCCACTGCAAGCAGAGGCCTCTTAGCGAGCATGGCATACTGAAGCCCTGTATCCAAAGAGCTCTATATTAGTGAAACATGCTATTTTTTTGTTTTCTTCGAGTCGCTTTGTTGACGCCTCAGATTAAATATTCTCTACGCTTGACAAACGGATTGGCAATCGCAGTCCCAGACACCTTGCACATCAGACGCTGCTGCCCGTTACCAGTTTGCTGAAGTTTATTTTGGTATTTTTGTGATGGTTATCCTGCCAATTGCATTTTCAAGGCTGCTAATTATAACACTGGCCAAATATCTAAAATTATTAAATAAATAAATAAATTGAACATGATAGTGACAGTGATGAAGCAGAAGAAATGCTTGATTCCGAGCATTAAAATACAAATACTTAATTAAATAGGCTCATCGTTTATTATTACCTATAAGGCGTTACCCTTGGTAAATTACTTACTAAATACGTTACGTCCACCTTGCTTTATTTGAAATTCCTTATACTTCCAGACACCTGGAAATCTATACATTAAACAATTAAATAATGTTAATAAGTCACGATAGCCGAGTTGTTGGGTGGTCGGAATTTCGAGTCGAGAGACCCGAGTTCGATCCCCAGGTGGCAGTACCAATGAGTTTTTCAAAAACTTATGTAAGAATTTCATCGTTGGCTTGGACAAGGCGGCGACGGGCTCACCACCTGTCACGTTGTCCCGAAAATATCTTCGGTGGAAGGTGGGTCAAAGGGACTTAATTGTCTAGACTTGACCTCTGTCTACCCCTGTATTGGGAATTGCGTGAAGATA
>JAGSMR010000801.1:0-10982 GCA_029286605.1 Sericinus montela | reverse complement strand
TTTTCATTTTCAAATAATGTTAATGCCAGTTCACAAGCATGAATCTTCAACTATCTTAAAGTATGTAGACGACCCGCCACATATTGCCACTGTAAGCAGAGGCCTCTTAGCGAGCATGGCATACTGAAGCCCTGTATCCAAAGAGCTCTATATTAGTGAAACATGCTATTTATTTTTTTCTTCGAGTCGCTTTGTTGACGCCTCAGATTAAATATTCTCTACGCTTGACAAACGGATTGGCAATCGCAGTCCCAGACACCTTGCACATCAGACGCTGCTGCCCGTTACCAGTTTGCTGAAGTTTATTTTGGTATTTTTGTGATGGTTATCCTGCCAATTGCATTTTCAAGGCTGCTAATTATAACACTGGCCAAATATCTAAAATTATTAAATAAATTGAACATGATAGTGACAGTGATGAAGCAGAAGAAATGCTTTATTCCGAGCATTAAAATACAAATACTTAATTAAATAGGCTCATCGTTTATCATTACCTATAAGGCGTTACCCTTGGTAAATTACTTACTTAATACGTTACGAACCTTGCTTTATTTGAAATTCCTTATACTTCCAGACACCTGGAAATCTATACACTAAACAATTAAATAATGTTAATAAGTGACGATAGCCGAGTTGTTGGGTGGTCGGAATTTCGAGTCGAGAGACCCGAGTTCGATCCCCAGGTGGCAGTACCAATGAGTTTTTCAAAAACTTATGTAAGAATTTCATCGTTGGCTTGGACATAAAGGCGGCGACGGGCTCGCCACCTGTCACGTTGTCCCGAAAATATCTTCGGTGGAAGGTGGGTCAAAGGGACTTAATTGTCTAGACTTGACCTCTGTCTACCCCTGTATTGGGAATTGCGTGAAGATATTTTCATTTTCAAATAATGTTAATATAACGACCTACAACGTTTTATTTTATTTAACTGACACTTATTATATGACATTTATCAATACCAAAGTTAATAACAAATATGGATAACATCACTGGTACAATATACATTGTACCGATCCTGAGGTAAGTGGTACCTAGTTAATTCTGTGTTGGCGGAATCGGAAACAACGAAGGTACGGACAAATACCTAATAAAGCAAAATTAGAAATGTAGAAAAAGATTTTTCTACATTGAGTCAGACCGGGAATCGAAACTAGATGTTGCATGCATAATCACGTATCAAACAAGGGAAGTTTGAAGAAGAAATTATCCTTTACATAAAATACTTGCTGGGTTTCAAGTCGGATATATTTTGCAAAGGTAATCACAGCGAGCCTAGAAAATTAAAGTTTTGGAAAAATCAAGAGATTCTCTTATCAGATCGAACCAGTCTTTCTGACTAGATTTCAATTATTTGCACTGCATTTTTTTATAATTTTGCTAAAGAATTTGTTTACCAGATTAATTCCATTACAGTTTCAAAAACTTTCTCTGTTCGAACTGAAACTTTGATGCCCGCAAAACGAGAGGCCGTAGCGGTAATGAAACATCACGTCCGGCTGCTTTTCCGACAAACAACAAAACATTGGCAGCTTAGCTGTTTCCTTTCCTGAAGACAACACAGATCCAAAGGATAACTAGAATACTCAGTCTCTTATAGACCGGAATAGGAAACATGAACAATAATCCTTGATGGACATGCATCTCACGCATGACATCTTGTCGAGGCGTATCGCGTACCCACCACCTTCTCTCGTGGGTAACAAGAGGCGATCAAGGAAAAGCTCAAATGTCATCCTTTCTTTCTTCTTACAGCCTGAGTAAAGAGTTGCTGAACATAGCCCCCCGTCAAAGATTACTTCAAAATCACATTTTCAATCGATAAATGGTGGGACGAACGTCTCTCGAAATATACCAGGCTAAACACTATATACAGTATAACGGCTAATGCGATCAAGCCAACGATATCTGAAACGATCCTCCGCCGGCAATTATCAACACGCAGTCTATTGTAATTATTGCTGACCATCCCATTTAAACCTGCTTGTTTTTGGGTGAAATACCATTCCGAAAAATCAGGTGACTTAGTGAACCTGGAAGAAAGCAGAAGTCTTTCAACCCTGCGAAACTGCTAACTTTGAGTAATTGCAAAAAATGGTTTAAACTCTAGTGCTAACTTTGGTCTTTTCATGCATTGCCGCAATATTAAAAACTAAAACAAAAAAAAAATAACTTCACGCCATTCCCAATACTGGGTACAGAAATCTGCACACCAAACTTTTGTAGACCCTCCTCCACCAAAACAAACATATGAAAATTATAAAAGACATGCAAAAAAAGTAAATATGAAACCAAGATACAATATAACACATGCGCTATTGTATCTAGAAAACTTATATGATCTTTTGTAACACGATGTGACCATGAATGAGCATAATAATTAATAGAGTTAGTGTCTGTGTCAAGTGCAACTGACAATGTATCAGCTGTAGCTTGAGGGTTGCTTTATATGACAAAGTCTGGCAACCTTGACACTACACACGGCTAACGTTCTCCAGTTTTGGCAGCAAATTAATATAAAGTGTGTTATTGTTTTTACATATATATATATATATATATACATATATATATATATATATATATATATATATATATATATATATATATATATATATATATATATATATATATATATATATATATATATATATATATATATATATATATATATATATATATATATATATATATATATATATATATATATATATATATATATATATATATATATATATATATATATATATATATATATATATATATATATATATATATATATATATATATATATATATATATATATATATATATATATATATATTTTAGTTTTTGTCACAAAATTATTAATATGAAAGAAACGAAAGAGTTTGTAGTGATCCTTGACATTTGGTTATATGTTCCTGGCCATCCCATCAGGATTGTTTATGAAGAAAATAAGCATTTTATATTCACAAAATGTTGGCCTCTTCCTCTATGACGGAACAATGAAAGTGGACGAAGCTGAAACAAGTATTTAAGGATCGTAGCAACTAGAAAGAAGTGGCATTTGCCTACACCTAGGGAAAGAGGTGATTGTATGATGATGATGACAAAAAGTCACGCCACTATAAATAAATAAATATTCTCTACAATCACAGGTAGACAGAGGTCGAGTCTAGACACTGAGTTCCTTCGACCCACCTTCCACCGAAGATATTGGACAAAGTGACAGGTGGTGAGCCCGTCGCCGTCTTTATGTCCAAGCCTTTACTATAGCCTTTTACTAAAGGTTGTCTGAAGAAATCGCTTAGCGATAAGACCGCTATTTGTGTCACCACAGTCTTACGAAATTTAATATTGTATATTTTCTTGTACAGTGTGCAATAAAGAGTATTCATCTATCTAATCATAACTACATCTGGGTATGTTATCTAGATATTTCAAGTATTCAAAAACGTAAACGGGAAAAGAAAAACTAAAAGGGAAATATTTCAAACCCACCATATTATATATTTATAAAAAACCAATCTAAGGCCACATATTAGACAATAGATGACACAACAAAATCTTGTAATGAAACATAATAACAAAAACACATATAGAAGGAGTGGTGGGGTGGTCGGATTGAGTCAAGAGACCCGAGTTCGATCCCCTGGCAAGCTCGTACCAATGGTTTTCTAAAACTTATGTACGAATTATAATGTTGGCTTGGACATAAAGACGCCATGGCTCACCAATTGTCACATTGTCCTGAAAATATTCAGAAAGGTGGGTCAAAGGGACTTCTAATTGTTTTGACTCGACTCTGCTCACCCTTGTATTGGGAATTGCGGAAGATATTTATTTATAAACATAATAACATATGGCAGTAGTAATTGTTTTAAACTATACCTTTTACATTAAAAACAATATAATTGTTCTTCTTTTTGTCATTTAATACTTTCTTTCCTCCTGTTCTCGCTTTCACCCAAAATACACAAATAAAGATCCTACCACACTGCCAATGACTGCCCAGCTAACACTGTGCAGGTCATCCCAAAATCATTTGTCACTATTTATAAATATTTTTAGTCAATTGTGTTTTGAGGAAAATAATGCTGAAGTTTAAAAAGATAGTTGAGAGTTATGTGAACATTTGCCAAAAGTCATTGTTCAATGTAAACCACGTGAGTACGTCGGAGGCACACAAATAAATTAACGCTCTGTGCACCCAATGTCGCGGTGTGTTGCTTTTATAGAAAAGGGAGGCAAACGAGCGTGGTGACTTACATGGTAAGTGATTACTGCCGCCCATGCCACCTCCTGCAATACCACAGTCATAGCAGATGAGTTGCCTGCCTTGAGGAAGATATAGGCTCTTCACACCCCTTGCTGTATTGGTCCCAAACCTACTATAGACGATAGAATATTCCATAAAGTGCGGCGAGTCGCAGAAAATTCCGCGAAACGCATTGTGGTGGAATGCCGCTACCAAGATGGTAGATGAAATGACCAGTGCCGTAAGGTACGATGGTAAAATTCAGGATGGGATTAACTGAATAATTCCTGAGCACGCCCTGTAGCATATCTTGTAAAAATGCAAGAGAAGCAACATCTTCGCAGTTAGGGATCTAGCCGATCGACAGATCTTGTTCGTCGACGATCTGAACCGCCTGTCGTTGGATACTGTCAAATGGAAGGAGCTGACTGATGGCTTGAAACTTGAACAGGCCAAGTTTTTATAATAAAGCAAAAATTCATGTTAAACGTTTGATTACGTTACTGTTTACACTGTGATGTACCCAAATTACATGACCTTTATTAGAAATAACAAAAACTACCAATTTCATCTCATCAATGCTTTCTGTAATTAGTTGTAACCAACTCTCACTTGGGTAAACAGAGGTTCAGACAATGAAGTGCTCATCGAATACATTATTTCGACATCGTAACAGATGATGAACCTGCCGCAATTTTTACGTTAATGTCTTCTTCGATAAATCATTTACGCTGTGATAAAAAGTTTGAAAAAAACATTACATGTGCTGGATATCAGACTCGGTTCTCTTGACTGAATCGCGTCACTAAAACCACTCCGTCATCGTAAAATCTTATAATAATATTGTACACCAAGGTTCAGGAACGAAATGGCATATGTTACTGTTCCGTAGAGTAGTAAATCACGCTCTCCCACATATGCCTGCATTAATTGTATAACATTCCCACCGCATACACAGGCACTACACTAGACTCCAGGTAGCATACACCATCTATGATACCATGACACGTTTTGTCTCTAACAAGGCATCTCTAAGCGATAAGACTTCATGACGTTCCACCTCTGATGACTTCTGTCCGGTCTTTTTAAGGTTCTGCAGACCAACAGTAATCACTTCAGGTGGACGCACGATTATTCATGTAAGAGATAAATAAGAAAATTCTTAAGAGAAATATCTTCATGCTATTCCCAATACTGATAGATACAAATAAAGACTATTAAGTCACTTCTCGACCCACCGTCCACTGTATTGGTTTTGGGATATCGTGACGGTGGTGAGCCTATGCTGTCTTTTAAGTCCAGGTTGATGATGAAAAAATCGTACATAAGTTTTGAAAACACATTGGTACGATCTAAAATAAGGTTGGTGAAGCGGATTTATCATGGGAAATACTGAGCTTACTTCTTTCCATGTCACGTTGAGCTATTTGAACTCTTTATGGACAGCAGTGAAAGATTCTGTATTTAAATTAAATGATTTTCGGATTTTATCATGTCTTTAATTAGTTTTTACAAACAATTTTATTTCCTGACGTTTTGATAAAATGACGTCTGTTTAACATCGCTTTGTGTTAATTTTTTTTTTTTTATAAAACTCTCATGTTAAAGAACACATAGTGATGTTAAACATAGACGCCTGGTAGTCTGCAGTCTGTGATCAAGGCTACTGATGGCCTCACCATTATATCAGATTTGGACAATGTGGTATTCTATGAAAATACAAGAAATTAGATTCTCTGTAGTTTTACAAGAAATATTTAGCATCAGAAATTTCCTTGAGACTCGTTAAGATAAATAATTAATTTGAAAGAGGTATGCAACAATTGTCACACTTCTACACACGATCTGTATTCTTCAGTAGCTACCTCAAGATCTAAGTGAACATATTTACTTAATTTAATTTATTAAAAAAACGCTAACAAAGGACTTCTTCTTTTCAAATGATGTAATATTTTTCAATCTACAAAGCTTTTGAATTTCAATCAATCATTTACAAGTACCTCGCAACAAAGATAGTAAACATCCCACAATCTGTTGATGCTTGTAATAATTAGCGACTTTGGCAAGTCTTCAAGTAAAGATAACGAGGCCTCCAACTTTGTCTCACTCGGCCAATGTTAGCCAGAGTTGAGAGATCTTCACGTATAAATATAAAAAGAAAGAAAGAAATGGTCAGAACCCAAATTAAATATAAAAGGAAAAAACTGAAATATGTACTGTAATTAAACATGATCGCCATTTTGGCAGAAGTGCAATGTGCCAGCCAGGAAAGCTACTGAGGTATATAGTTGATGAAACCCACCGACAGGTTCATGCCAGCCTGATTTTCAGTGGCCCCTTATAATACAAGAAGCAAATATATCTATACACATAATATAAAATTAAACCCTGAAAAGATTTCCAATTATCTTCACGACTTCCAATAGTTCAGGTAATATAATCCTTCCGACTCGTATATCAATGGTCTTGCTGTCCAAGCCAAAGATATATATCAAATAAGTTTGAAAAACTCACTACCCCTGGGAATCGAACTCTGTTATTCTTCACTCGAATTCCAGTCACCAAGCCACTGGCAATACTAACTTACATACATCTGCTACTAGTTAAATATAAATTTACAACTGTCGTATAAACTTATAACCCAGTTCAGTGATAATTTTGTGCTCGTAATTCAATATTTAATAACCTTGAAAGGATTTTGTGACATTTCACATTTTTGTTTCATGAAAGGTAGTTTAGTTTTATATCGTCGTATGCAAGCTCCACACACACATACAAAATAAGGAGAATCGCTGAAATACCAAAAACATGTCTATTTTCTTCTTAATTCAAATTAATAAGTGACAACTTTCGTGACGAGTGGCGTACAATCAGTAATCGTGATGTCGCCAGCTCTGAGGCTGTCCCAAGTCCATTCTCAAACGGGGCAATGTTTATATTATAAGTAAAACAAATATGTAAATAGATTTTGGGTTAATTAATGAACTATATCTATTAGTATATGACCAAGCTGTAATACTTGTTCAAAGAAAATATTGGGGATATTAAAATAACATCACGAGGTTTCCAGGATCAAACCATCAAACGATTTATTTTCACTAAAAACCCCTCATTATAATTATCACAAATGATGGTCACAAAATTTACTTACCAAAAATATATTTTGAAATATGAAATACGAAAGAACATCCCAGTCCCTTCAAGCAATATAGTCCTCTCCGTAAGTTTTGGCTAATCGCCACATTCTGCTTCAGATCGCAGCACCAGACACTGCGCACCTTAGATGCTGCTCTTCGTAACCAAAAAGTAATAAAAAGTTGATTCTCGGACGGGACAATGTAGAAACTATTTCATCAAACATGGTTGCAGCATCGAATAACCCCGGCTAGTTTCCACAATACAACATCCCTTTGCCAATGTTAAAATAATATTACATTAGAAATATTATTAAAAAGTACCATTTTATAACAGGGCTGAATATTAATTTAAATTAAATGTTTCACTTATTAATTATACAATTATCTGTTAAAACTTAGTAAACTATAATTGACTGTTTAACTTGAACACTGAACATCTTTCAAAAACAAACGTCCCTTTTAAAACCAATGTTAAGATAGTATTATTTATTATTTAAGAAATCTATTAAAAATACTGTTTTATAAATAGCCTAGTATATTAAAATTAAATATTATTAAAAACAATGGATTTATCCATTAAAACTATGTAAATATTAATTAACGCAATAGCTATGAACACTGAAAAATTAGACAAACAATATCTCTTTTTAGGCTTATGTTGTAACACGACATTACATGGCCATAAATGGCCTTAGTTACATTTGTTTGAATAATTACATGAATTTGGTAATATGTCTCAAGGTTTTCTTTAACATTAATTAACCCAACAATACATAATGTAGAAACATACATTGATAGTTAGCAATCATACATTGCAATTGATGTCTCATGCAAGGCAAACTAACTTGTGTTATGGAATAAGAAACAACGAATGGGCCACAAATACCCAGTCCTGAGACATGTAGAAAAAGTAGATTTACTTTAACAATTTTAGTCTATATGCCCCAAGGAATAATATCATCATAGATGCCCCAAGGAACAATAATCGTCCTAAGTACAAATGTTAGGTTAGGTTATGTTAGTTAGGTTGCGAGGTGTCTGGTAGTGCGATCGTCAATCTGCCCGCCGCGTGGCGATTACGGCACGCGAGAGGCCTATGTCCAGCAGTGACCACCGCCAGCTGTTATGTGTGTACGTTACACAAGTGTAATGTATAAGTCAAAGTAACATGTTTTTTGTCGGCAGCATCTAAGCAAGTGTTTAGTTGTGTAACAGCTCGACTAAACGCCACCCCCTGCGGCTCTTCCTGCGGTTTGTAGTTAACGCGAAACCCAATTATTGTTTCTAAATAATGTTGCCTTATTAATTTTACAACATCAGCTACCGCCAGTGAGTTCCGTCAAAATCGGTCCAGACGTTTCAGGTGTCTGTCCGTTTGTTCCGGCTAATCTCTGAGACGTATAGACCGACTTTCACCTGGACTTACACTGGCAGAAAGTTGATTTTTCTGTATGCAACGTGGGATCGTGGTATACTTTTTTATTTTGTAAAACATATTCACATATTCCTCCAATACAGAGGTAGATGGTAGTCTAGACGATTTAAATCCTTCCGACCCACTTTCACCGAAGATTTTGTAATAACGTGAGGTAGCGACGAGCTTATCGTTGTTTTTATGTAGATTGTTAAAGAAATAAATGTTAAAACATGCTGTCACTTAGTTATAAAACATAACACAATACAACAAATTATTAGTAAATTTCTAGTTCGGAAAGGACATAGTTTACTAGAGTTTCAATTAATTTCAATATCGCATCGCATCACCCGTGACTAGATCCAGGGCTCCTAATTGAATCTGGTGACGCTGAGGACGTGAGGGTCTCTGTGCATATGCAGCAGCTCGATATGAGGAACGCAATTATCTAACGTTTTTAATGTTTATATATAATTTAGAATATTAATTATGTCATGGTTAGGAACTAGATATCAGTTACGTAAATGCTCTGATATATCCTGTTATTCATAATCCATTCACATCTTTGCGAGTATATATCTTAACCGTTAGATAATTAAACAAATGAGCGTTATCCCTGCAGATACTGATATCACAGAACGGGCTCTACTCGATTTCAGTGATACTATTCATTGTGTTATAGTGCTACGAACGCGGTTAGTTTGAGTATATAGCATAAAAACAGCCTATGAAAGTCCATTTCAGGATTGGATTTACAGGTTTCGCGATCATTCAGGTGGATTGTCGATCGCTTTGTCACCAGTTTGCCTATTTCCGTGACCCGGGTATTTTTTCGAGATGGCAGGGGGTAGGTAGGGCTCTCCTCCGTCGCCTCCGGAGACACTCACGGACAGAGAGGATTCGTATGCACATGTAAATCATCAACTCCCAGCTTCGAAGGCGGGTCGCTAGCAACCAAGCTTTACGGGGCCAGCCCAGACCTGCTCCCTCCACGCTGCAGCTGCGCCTGTCCCGAGTGGGCGCTGCCCCTCGCGCACCAGCCTCGGAACTGTGACAGCCGTCCAAGTGCAATGGCTATACATAGAGTATATAGAGGTGCCTTCACAAGCCAATCCAAGAAAGTCACGATAGCCAATCTTAATCTTGAAACTACTAGTTGTTATAAGTTTAACTTAGAAACTTCTAACTCTGCCCCTCACTGGTACATATTATAAGTAGCTACTTATCTCGTTTTAATAATGTTGTCGCCGGAAAGACACACCTCAAACGCATAATAAGTATGAGATCGGCGTGATATTCATATGTACACTGGTGTGTGTGATAATGTTAGTAAAATGAGTAATTTTATGTATATGACAGGTCATATTCAATAATAAAATACTAAAAGTATAAAACATCAAAATCTCAATATATTTAAACAGAAACATACATCTAAAGATGGTAGACCAATCGATAAATGTTGTCATTCAACAAATGACCCTTTCATATAACAAAGTAAATTGCAATATCTCATGTGACATGTACTTTATCATGGATCATCGTCATCATAACAGTCTAACAGAAGTCTACCAAGTTGAACATACGCCTCCCAAGGATCGCCGCCATATTGTGAAAGGTCCCGTGTCATTTTGCACTTCGACTCCTCCCACAATGTTCTGCAGGTCGTCGCAGCATCTTGAGGGAGACATTCTAATGCTGCCAGACAGTTGTATAATCATTGACTAAGAAAGATATATTAATTAATAATAATACAAAATTAAATAAGTAGAATTCATTAATTTATTTAAAGAATTCATTATTAATTTATCATTTATACTTAATATAATATACTTTATAGAAATATATATATATCAACAAAATCAACTGCTATATACTCTTTCAAGGTGTGTGTAAATATTTTAAGAACTTCAAATGGAATACCTTTTCTCCAATGTATGTACATATACAAGCAAATAAATAAACAAATACGTTAATAAGGACACCCAGAACTGAGGCGGATCGTGCCAGACTAATGTGTCTAGGAAAAGAGTTAATATTGTATTTCCAATATTATGGTTTCCAATCCAGTGGGTTATATAGATATCGTAACTTGTTATTTATTATGTTTTCGTGTATCTTTCAACATTAACATTATATTAAAACAGATAAGTAGTTACTTATAATATATACAGGGCAGAGTTAGAAAGTTTCTTTGTGG
>JAGSMR010000800.1:0-11988 GCA_029286605.1 Sericinus montela | reverse complement strand
ATTTAAAACTTATAACAACTTCAAGCGTGATATTCATATGTACACTGGTGTGTGTGATAATGTTAGTAAAATGAGTAATTTTATGTATATGACAGGTCATATTCAATAATAAAATACTAAAAGTATAAAACATCAAAATCTCAATATATTTAAACAGAAACATACATCTAAAGATGGTAGACCAATCGATAAATGTTGTCATTCAACAAATGACCCTTTCATATAACAAAGTAAATTGCAATATCTCATGTGACATGTACTTTATCATGGATCATCGTCATCATAACAGTCTAACAGAAGTCTACCAAGTTGAACATACGCCTCCCAAGGATCGCCGCCATATTGTGAAAGGTCCCGTGTCATTTTGCACTTCGACTCCTCCCACAATGTTCTGCAGGTCGTCGCAGCATCTTGAGGGAGACATTCTAATGCTGCCAGACAGTTGTATAATCATTGACTAAGAAAGATATATTAATTAATAATAATACAAAATTAAATAAGTAGAATTCATTAATTTATTTAAAGAATTCATTATTAATTTATCATTTATACTTAATATAATATACTTTATAGAAATATATATATATCAACAAAATCAACTGCTATATACTCTTTCAAGGTGTGTGTAAATATTTTAAGAACTTCAAATGGAATACCTTTTCTCCAATGTATGTACATATACAAGCAAATAAATAAACAAATACGTTAATAAGGACACCCAGAACTGAGGCGGATCGTGCCAGACTAATGTGTCTAGGAAAAGAGTTAATATTGTATTTCCAATATTATGGTTTCCAATCCAGTGGGTTATATAGATATCGTAACTTGTTATTTATTATGTTTTCGTGTATCTTTCAACATTAACATTATATTAAAACAGATAAGTAGTTACTTATAATATATACAGGGCAGAGTTAGAAAGTTTCTTTGTGGATTTAAAACTTATAACAACTTCAAAAAATTCCTTAATAAATCCTAGGAAACTTCTTAACTCTGCCCTCACTGTACATTCATAAGTAGCTACTTATCTCTGTTTTAATAATGTTAATGTTGAAAGATACACGAAACGCATAATAAGTATGAGATTGCGATATCTATATATGTAACACTGGTGTGCATGTGACAATGTTAGTAAAAAATGAGTGTAATTTATGTATATGATACAGATCATATTCAATAATAAAAATACTAAAAGTATAAAAACATCAAAATCTCAATATATTTAAACAGAAACATACATCTAAAGATGGTAGACCAACGATAAATGTTGTCATTCAATGTCGACCTTTCATTTAACAAAGTGTAATTGCAATATCTCATGTGACATGTAATTTTATCATGATCATCGTCATCATAACAGTTCAACAGAAGTCTATTGTCAAACATACGCTCTCCTCAAGGATCGCCATACAGAAAGGTCCTGTGTCATTTGCACTATCGACCTCCCGCAATGTTCTGCGGTCGCAGCATCTTGCGGGAGACATTCTAATACAGACAGTTGTATAATCATTGACTACATATATTAATTAATAATAATACAAAATTAAATAAGTAAAGAATCTATTACTTAATTTAAAGAATTCATTAGTTAATTTATAATATACTTAATATAATATACTTTATAGAAATATGTATATATATCAACAAAAAAATCAAATTGCTATATACACTTTCAAGGTGTGTAAATATTTTAAGAACTTCAAATGGGAATTTTATATTCTTTCTTCTCCAATGTATGTACATATACAAGCAAATAAACAACAATAAATACGTTAATATGACACCTAGAACTGAGGTGATCGCGCCCGACTAATGTTCAGGAAAAGAGCACATTGGTATTTCCAATATTATAAAAATTTTCTTTTCGCCTGTTTTATCTCCGCTAGAGATAGACTCTGTGTCGGTAGACGAAATTTAAATTTTTATTCCAATGAATAAATACACAAATACTGTTGTCAAGGGTCAGACAAATCAAAATCAAACTTAGACTTCAATAAATGTTTATTGATCCATACTAACAACATTAATTAAAATATGAAAACAATGTAGTTTCTTAATTGTATGTTGGTGTCTTACATCAAACATGGTTGCAGCATCGAATAACCCTGCTAGTTTGTCAATACAACATCCCTTTTGAAGTTTAATGTTAAAATAATATTTTTACATTAGAAATATTATTAAAAGTACCATTTTTATAAATAGGCTGGAATATTAATTTAAATTAAATGTTTCACTATTGATTTAGTACAATTATCTATTAAAACTTAGTAAACTATAATAATCGTTTAACTTGAACACGAACATCTTTCAAAACAACGTCCTTGGAAGTCCAATGCAAGATAGTATTATTATATAAGAAATCTTATTATATACTGCTTTTATAAATAGCCTCAGTATATTAAAATTAAATATTAAAGACAATAGATTTATAATTTCATTCATTAAAACTCAAATATTAATTTTAATTTTAATAAAGGCAACACTGAAAATTAGACAAAACAATATCTCTTTTAGGCTTATGTTGAAATAATACCATTGACACATGGCCATAAAATGCCTTTTAGTTACATTTGGATTGAATAATTAAGTATGAATTTGTAATTATGGACCCCAAGGCTCTCTTTAAATATTAACAATCATCAACATACGTAGAAACATACATTGATAGGTTGAAAAATCATGATATTGCACTGATGTCTCATGCGTAAGCAGTAAACGCAATTTGTGTTATGGAATAAACAACGAATGGGCCACACAAATACCCAGTCCTGAGACATGTAGAAAAGTGATTTGATTCTTTAACATTTTCCTTTAACGCATATGCCCTAAGGAATAATACCTGTCCTAAGTACAAATGTTAGGTTAGGTTATGTTAGGTTAGGTTGGTGAGGCGCTCGGTGCGATCGCCAATCTGCCCGCCGCGTGGCGATTATGGCAACGCGAGAGGCCTTATGTCCAGCAGTGGGCTACGTGTTGTTATGTGTACGTTATACAAGTGTAATGCATAAGTCGAAAGTAACATAGCTTTTTGTTTGCGGCATCTAAGTAAGTGTTTAGTTGTGCAACAGCTCGACTAAAATGCCGCCCCCTGCGGCTCTCTCGCGGTTTTAGCAACGCGAAACCCTAATTATTGTTTCTAAAATACCAGCCTTAGTTACACTACAACATCAGCTACCGCCACAGTGAAAGTTCCGTCAAAATCGGTCCAGACGTTTCAGGTGTCTGGTCCGTTTGTTCCGGCTAATCTCTGGAGACGTTTGGCTAGACCGATTTCAACGGACTTACACTGGCAGAAAGCTGATTTTTTGTGGCGTAACGTGATCGTAGGTTACTTTATTTTAGAAACATATTCACATATAATTTCTCCAATACAGAGGTAGACAGAAGTCTAGACGATTAAATCCTTCCGACCCAATTTTCACCGAAGATTTTGGGAGACAACGTGACAGGTAGCGACGAGCTTATCATTGCTTTTTGGTAGATTGTTAAAGAAGAAATAAAACAGTTAAAACATGTCAAGTGTTGGTTCATTTTAATCTGGTATTTTTCGGTATAGGTAGGTAGGTAGGCTCTCCTCTGTCGCCCTCGAGACACTCACGGGACAGAGAGAGGATTCGTATGCACATGTAAATCATCAACCCCTAGCTTCGGAAGCGCGGGGTCGCTAGCAACTAAGCTGCTGGGGTCAGTTTTCCAGACCTGCTCCACGGCCAGCTGCGTTCGTCCCGGGAGTGGGCGTTGCCCCCTCCCGCCGCGCACCAGCCCCCGGAATCGACAGCCGTCCAAGTGCACCAGACGCATATAGAGTATTTAGACGTGCCTTCACAAGCCAATCCAAGAAAACAAGTGATAGCCAATCTTTTAATCTTGAAACTACTTGAAGTTGTTATGAGTTTAAATCCTGTGAAACTTCTAACCTGCCCCTCACTGTACATCTTACAAGTAGCTACTTATCTCTGTTTTAATAATTTTAATGTTGAAAGATACACGAAAACGCATAACAAGTATGAGATTGCGAGATATCTATATGTACACTGGTGCAGGCGGATAATGTTAAGTAAAAATGAGTAATTTTATGTATAGACAGGTCATATTCAATAAAATACTAAAAAGTATAAAACATCAAAACCTCAATATATTTAAACAGAACATACATCTAAAGACAGACCAATCGATAAATGTTGTCATTCAATAAATGACCTTCATTTAACAAAGTGTATTGTAATATCTCATGTGACATGTACTTTATCATGATTATCGTCATCATAACAGCTCAACAGAGTCTACTGCTGAACATACGCCTCTCCTAAGGATCGCCACATAGAAAGGTCCTGTGTCATTTGCACTCATCGACCTACTCGCAATGTGTTCTGGCAGGTCGTCGCAGCATCTTGCGGGAGACATTCTAATACAGACAGTTGTATAATCATTGATCAAAGATATACACTAATAATAATACAAAATTAATTAAGTAAAGTTGAATTCATTACTTAATTTAAAGAATTCATTAGTTAATTTATAATATACTTAATATAATATACTTTATAGAAATATGTATATATATCAACAAAATCAAATTACATATATACTTTCAAGGTGTGTAAATATTTTTAAGAACTTCAATGGGAATTTTATATTCTTTTTCCAATGTATGTACATATACAAGCAACAACAAATAAATAAATACGTTAACATGATGCTCCAGAACTGGAGGTGATCGTGCCCGACTAATGTCTAGAAAAGAGTTAATATTGTATTTCCAATATTATGTACCCCTTTTCGCCTGTTTTATCTCTCCGGCTAGAGATAGACTCTGTGTCGGTAGACGAATTAAATTTTATTCCAATGAATAAATACACAAATAATACTGTTGTCAAGGGTCAGACAACTAAAATCAAACTTAGACTTCAATAAATTTATTGGATCCATACTAACAACATTAATTAAAATATGAAACAAATGTAGTTTCTTAATTGTATGTTGCGGTTCATATCAAACATGGTTGCAGCATCGAATAACCCCTTGGCTAGTTTGTCATCACAACATCCCTTTTTATGTTAATGTTAAAATAATATTTTTATTAGAAATATTATTAAAAGTACCATTTTTATAAATAGGTTGAATATTAATTTAAATTAAATGTTTCACTATTGATTTATACAATTATCTATTAAAACTTAGTAAACTATAATTGACCGTTTAACTTGAACACTGGAATCTTTCAAAACAACGTCCCTTTGAACCAATGTTAAGATAGTATTATTATATAAGAAATTTATTACATATACTGTTTTTATAAATAGCCCTTTATATTAAAATTAAATATTAAAGACAATAGATTTATAATTATCTATTAAAACTATGTAAACATTAATTAACGCAAGAAGCAGAACACTGAAATTAGACAAAAACAACATTCTTTGTGGCTTATGTTGAAATACTATTGGGACACATGGCCATAAATGGCCTTAGTTACATTTGGATTGAATAATTACATGAATTTGTAATTATATCTCTGCCTTCTAACATTAATTAACCCAACAATACATACGTAGAAACATACATTGATAGGTTGAAAATCACACACATTGCACTGATGTCTCATGCGTAAGTAGCAAACTCACTTAAAGTTATGGAATAAGAAACAACGAATGGGCCACAAATACCCAGTCCCGAGACATGTGAAAAAGTAGATTTACCTTACTTTCCCTTTAGTCTATATGCCCCAAGGAATAATACCTGTCCTAAAGTACAAATGTTAGTTAGGTTATGTTAGGTTAGGTTGCGAGGTGTCTGCAGTGCGATCGCCAATCTGGCTCGCCAAAGCGTGGCGATTACGGCACGCGAGAGGCCTATGTCCAGCAGTGGACTACTGCAAGCTGTTATGTGTGTACGTTATATAAGTGTAATGTATAAGTCGAAAGTAATATGTTTTGTCGGTGCAGCATCTGCGGCAAGCTTGAAGGTGTAACAGCCTCGGACCAAATGCCGCCCCTCTGCGGCCTTCTCGCGGTTTTGTAGTAAACGCGCGAACCCCAATTATTGTTTTTAAAATAATGCTAGCCTTAGTTACACTCATAAACATCAGCTACCGCCAGTGAAAGTTCCGTCAAAATCGGTCCAGACGTTTGCGTCTGTCCGTTTGTTCCGCTAATCTCTGAGACGGCTAGACCGATTTCAACGGGACTTACACTGGCAGAAAGTTGATTTTTTTTTGTGGCGTAACGTGGATCGTAGGCTACTTTTTATTTTAGAAACATATTCACATATTCTCCAATACAGAGGTAGATGAAGTCTGGTTTATTAAATCTCTTCCGACCCACCTTCACCGAAGATTTTGGGACAACGTGACAGGTAGCGACGAGCTATCATTGTTTTTATGCAGATTGTTAAATAAATAAAAATGTAGTTAAACATGTCAGTTTCCATTTATTATAAAAATAAACAATACAACAAATTATGGGCAATTTCTTAGTTCGAAAGGACATAGTTTTAATTAGAGTTTCAGCTCAATTTCATTAATATCGCATTGCATCGTTCGTGACTAGATCCAGGGCTCCCCACTGACCTGCAGGACGCTGAGGACGTGGGGTCCGTGGCGGCGCAGCAGCTCGGATACTCATGAGAACGTGCAATTATCTTAACGTTTTTAATGTTTATATATCATTTAGAATATTAATTATGTGTCATGGTTAGAAACTAGATATCGTTACGTAACAAAGTGCTCTGATATATCCCGTTATTCACATCCATTCACATCTTTTACGAGTATATTATTCAACTGGTGTTAGAGCCAGCCCAAACAAAATGAGCTAATCCTGGGTGATACTGATATCACAGAACGGGCTCTTACCGATTTCAGTGATACTATTCATTGTGTTATAGTGCTACGAACGCGGGTTAGTTTGAGTATATACATGTACCGTTTTATGAAAGTCCATTTCAGGATTGATTCTGGTGGCTTCGCGATCATTCAGGCGGATTGTCGGGATCGCTTTGTCACCAGTTTGCTCATTTTAATCTGGTATTTTTCGAGATAGGTAGGTAGGTAGGGCTTCCTCCTCTGTCGCCTCGAGACACTCACGGACAGAGAGGATCTGTATGCACATGTAAATCATCAACCCCAGTTTTCGGAAGGCGGGGTTTTAGCAACCAGCTACGGGGGTCAAGGCTTTGTGACCTGCCCTCCATCGCTGCAGCTGAACCAACCTGGAGTGGGCGTTCCCCTCCCGCCGCGCACCAGTCCGGAACTGCGACAGCCGTCCGCGCACCGACGTACATAGAGTATTTAGAGGAAGCCACAAGCCAATCCAAGAAAGTCACGATAGCCAATCTTAATCTTTGAAACTACTTGAAGTTGTTATAAGTTTAAATCCTACAAACTTCTAACTCTGCCCTCACTGTACATCTTACAAGTAGCGCTTATCTCTCTCTGTTTTAATAATTTTATTGAAAGATAATGAAAACGCATAATAAGTATGCGAGATTGGTGATATCTATATGTACACTGCGCATGTGATAATGTTAGTAAAATGAGTGTAATTTGCGTATATGACAGGTCATATTCACATAATAAAATACAAAAAGTATAAACATCAAAATCTCAATATATTTAAACAGAAACATACATATCTAAAAGATGGCATCAATTGATAAATGTTATTTATTCAATAACATCTTCATTTAACAGTGTAATTGCAATATCTCATGTGATGGCATTTTATCATGACTATCGTCATCATAACAGTCTAACAGAAGTTCACTGTTTAAATCATAGCTCTCCTAAGGACCCACAGAGTTATCCTGTGTCATTGCACCATCGACTCCCGCAATGTTCTGCAGGTCGCTATCTGCGAGACATTCTAATACACAGTTGTGAATCATTGATCAAGAAAGATATAATAATTAATAATAATACAAATTAATTAAGTAATTAATATTTAATTTAAAGTGAATTATTAGTTAATTTATAATATACTTAATATAATATACTTATAGAAATATGTATATATATATTAACAAAATCAAATTGCTAAGAAGCACTTTCAGGTAAACAGGCTTTTAAGAACCGAAAATGGGAATTTTATATTCTTTTCTCTCCAATGTATGCACATACAAATAAATAAATAAATAAATACGTTAACAAGGACACCAGAACCGAGGTGATCGTGCCCGACTAATGTCTAGAAAGATTTAATATTGTATCAATATTATAAAAATTTCTTTTCGCCTGTTTTATTCCGCTAGAGATAGACTCTCGTGTCGGTAGACGAATTTAAATTTATTCCAATGAATAAATACACAAATACTGTTGTCAAGGGTCGACAAATCAAAATCAAACTTAGACTTCATTAAATGTTTATTGATCCATACTAACAATATTAATTAAAATATGAAAACAAATGTAGTTTCTTAATTGTATGTTGTTGCGTCTACATCAAACATGGTTGCAGCATCGAATAACTCCCTGGCTAGTTTGCGGTCAATACAACATCCTTTTTGTTAATGTTAAAATAATATTTTACATTAGAAATATTATTAAAAGTACCATTTTATAAATAGGTTGAATATTATTAATTTAAATTTCAAATGTTTTACTATTGATTATACAATTATCTATTAAAACTTAGTAAACTATAATTGACCGTGTTTCAATTTGAACACTGAACATCTTTCAAAACAATGTCCCTTTTGAAAACCAATGTTAAGATAGTATTATTATATATAAAGAAATCTTATTACATATACTGTTTTAGCAATAGCCTCAGTATATTAAAATTTTCTAAATATTAAAAAGGACAATAGATTTATAATTATCCATTAAAACTATGTAAATATTAATTAACGCAATAGCTATGAACACTGAAAAATTAGACAAAATAACATTCTTTTAGGCTTATGTTGAAATAAGGCTACGTCATAAATGGCTCAGTTACATTTGGATTGAATAATAAGGGTGAATTGTAATTATATCTCGCTTTCTAACATTAATTAACCCAATAAATACATATGTGTAGAAACATAAGCATTGATAGTTGAAAATCACATACATTGCAACGATGAAATCTCATGCGTAAGTAGCAAACGCACTTGTGTTATGGAATAAGAAACAAATCTAGTTTGGCCACAAATACTCAGTCCTGAGACATGGTAGGAAGTAGATGCATTTTAACATTTTCCCTTTAGTCTATATGCTGCCCCAAGGAATAATACCCGTCCCAAGTACAAATGTTAGGGTTAGGTTATGTTAGGTTAGTTGCGAGGTGTCTGGTGAAAAGTGATCGCCAAATCTGCCTGCCAAGCGTGGCGATTATGGCACGCGAGAGGCTTGCGTCCAGCAAAGTGGACCACGTGTTGTTATGTGTGTACGTTATATAAGTGTAATGTATGTCGAAAGTAACATAAGCTTTTGTCGGCATCTAAGTAAGTAAGCTTAGTTGTGTAACAGCCTTCGACCAAATGCTGCCGCCCTCTGCGGCCTTCCTCGCGGTTTTGTAGCGTAAACGAAACTCCTGAATTATTGTTTCTAAAATAATGCTAGCCTTGTTATACCTTACAACATCAGCTACTGCCAGTGAAAGTTCCTGCTCAAAATCGGTCCAGACGTTTGTGTGTCTGGTCCGTTTGTTCCGCTAATCTCTGAGACGGCTAGACCGATTTCAACGGGACTTACACTGGTAGAAAGCTGATTTTTGTGGCGTAACGTGGGATCGTAGGCTACTTTTTTATTTTAGAAACATATTCACATATATTCTCCAATACAGAGGTAGACAGAAGTCTAGACGATTAAATCCTTCCCGACCCACCTTTCACCGGAAGATTTTGGGAATAACGTGACAGGTAGCGACGAGCTTATCATTGTTTTTGCAGATTGTTAAAGAAATAAAATAAAGTTAAAACATGTCAGTTTCCATTTATTATAAAAAAATAAATTACAATACAACAAATTATAAGTAAATTTCTTGTTCGGAAAGGACATAGTTTCAATTAGAGTTTCAGCCTCAATTTCAATACGTCGCATTGCATCGTTCGTGACTAGATCCAGGAAGCCCCACTGACCTGGTGACGTTGAGGATGGGGTCCGTGCAGCAGGCGCAGCAGCTGGATACCTGGCGAGGAACGTGCAATTATCTTAACGTTTTTAATGTTTATACATCATTTAGAAATATTAATTATGTCATGAGTAGGAACTAGAGACCACATGTAACAAAGTGTTTGATATATCTGTTATTCACATCCATTCACATCTTTACATGAGTATATTATCTTAACTGGTGTTAGGAGTCAGCTCCAAAACAAAATGAGCTAACCGCAAGGATACTTGATATCACAGAACGGGCTCTCACTGATTTCGTGATACTATTCATTGTGTTACAGTGCTACGAACGCGGTTAGTTTGAGTATATACATAAAAACAGCCTATGGAAAAAGTCCATTTCAGGATTGATTCTACAGGCTTCGCGACTTACCAGGTGGATTGTCGATCGCTTTGTGGTCACCAGTTTGCTCATTTTTAATCTGGGTATTTTCGAGACAGGTAGGGTAGCTCTCCCTCCGTCGCCCCTCGAGACACTCACGGACAGAGGATTCGTATGCACATGTAAATCATCAACCCTAGCTTCGAAGGCGGGGCCAGCGTTCAAGCTACGGGGCCAGTTTCAGACCTGCTCCCTCCACGCTGCAGCTGTGTCCGTCCCGGGAGTGGGCGTTGCCCCTCCGCCGCGCACCAGCCCCCGGAACTGCGACAGCCGTCCAAGTGCACCGACGTACATATAGAGTATTTAGACGTGCTCACAAGCCAATCCAAGAAAGTCATGATAGCCAATCTTTAATCTTGAAACTACTTGAAGTTGTTATGAGTTTAAACTTCTAGGAAACTTCTAATCCTGCCCCTCACTGTACATCTTACAAGTAGCTACTTATCTCTGTTTTAATAATTTTAATGTTGAAAGGACATGAAAACGCATAATAAGTATGAGATTGCGATATCTATATGCACACTGCGTGCATGTGATAATGTTAGTGAAAAATGAGTGTAATTTGCGTATATGACAGGTCATATTCAATAATAAAATACTAAAAGTATAAAACATCAAAAATCTCAATATATTTAAACAGAAACATACATCTAAAGATGGTAGACCAATCGATAAATGTCATTCAACAAATGACCTTCATTTAACAAAGTGTAATTGCAATATCTCATGTGACATGTACTTCTTTTATCATGATCATCGTCATCATAACAGTCTAACAGAAGTCTACTGCTGAACATACGCCTCTCCTAAGGACTACGATGAAAGGTCCTGTGTCATTTAAATTCCGATCGACTTACCGCAATGTTCTGCAGGTCGTCGCAGCATCTTTGCGGAGACATTCTAATACAGACAGTTGTACAATCATTGACTAAGAAAGATATATTAATTAATAATAATACAAAATTAATTAAGTAAAGCACTCATTACTTAATTTAAAGAATTCATTAGTTAATTTATAATACACTTAATATAATATACTTTATAGAAATATGTATATATATATATACGTAACAAAAATCAAATTGCTATATACACTTTCAAGGTGTGTAAATATTTTTAAGAACTTCAATGGGAATTTTATATTCTTTTCTCAATGTATGTACATATACAAGCAAATAAATAAATAAATAAATACGTTAATATGACACCTAGAACTGAGGTGATCGTATGCCCGACTAACGTTCAGAAAAGAGTTAATATTGTATTTCAATATTATAAAAATTTCTTTCGCCTGTTTTTATCTCCGCTAGAGATAGACTCTGTGTCGGTAGACGAATTTAAATTCTTATTCCAATGAATAAATACACAACATTGTTGTTTATGGTCAGACAAATCAAATCAAACTTAGACTTCAATAAAATGTTTATTGATCCATACTAAATTTCAACATTAATTAAAAATATGAAACAAATGTAGTTTTCAATTGTATGTTGCGTCTTACATCAAACAT
>JAGSMR010000799.1:0-24857 GCA_029286605.1 Sericinus montela | reverse complement strand
GGTCCTTCCAACCTCTTTCCAGAAGAGTTTGAGTTCTCCTTGAAGTTGTGCGACAACCTTCGTCCGCTTCCATTCTACTCCTTTCACGCACTTCCTCAATCAATGCTTTCGTGTGAACTTTCTGGAGCTTATATCTTTCTTTCCTCTTCTCTCTCATATCCTTATCAAATGCTTTCTCAAGATCCACAAAAGCACAGAAAATCTTCTGGTTAGCAGCCAGAAGCTTCTCCGTGATCATGCGGAGAGAAAACATTTGATCCGTGCATCCTCTTCCAGGTCTAAATCCGCATTGTGCCTCCCATAGAAATCTTTCCGATTTCTCTTGCATCCTACGTGTCAAAACCTTCGAGTAAACTTTACTTGCTAAACTGGTCAAGCTGATCGCCCGATAGCACCCGCAGTCATAATGTGAACCTTTACCTTTATATAAAGGCACAATGACCGCGGATCGCCAATCATCCGAACAGCCCCCGTTCGCCAGCACAAATTGCACAGCAGATGAAAGCTGTCCCAGACGCGTGGCCCACCATACTTGACCATTTCAGCAGTAACTCTGTCTAGTCCCGCAGCCTTACCACATTTCAAACTTCTAATCGCACAATCAATCTTTCATACTGATGACCTCAGTGTCATCGAGGTCCGAGTCTGGCGTACCAGTCACGGCGTCACCCCCGGATCCCTCACTAAGATCATCACACGCATACATCTCTATAAAATTCGCTCCATCGCTGCATGACGTCCGATTTTTCTGAGAGGACGTCATTGGTTCCCGAAAGCACTTTATTCATTCTAAGGCTGTCGCACCACTCCGGGTCCTTCCAACCTCTTTCCAGAAGAGTTTGAGTTCTCCTTGAAGTTGTGCGACAACCTTCGTCCGCTTCCATTCTACTCCTTTCACGCACTTCCTCAATCAATGCTTTCGTGTGAACTTTCTGGAGCTTATATCTTTCTTTCCTCTTCTCTCTCATATCCTTATCATTACTAGAGGCCAAGTAGTCTAACCATGCTTTCTTCTTCTTATTTACAGCTTCTTTCACTTCGTCATTCCACCATGCATCACCCTTTTACTACTACCTCTTTTCACGCACTTCCTCAATCAATGCTTTCGTGTGAACTTTCTGGAGCTTATATCTTTCTTTCCTCTTCTCTCTCATATCCTTATCATTACTAGAGGCCAAGTAGTCTAACCATGCTTTCTTCTTCTTATTTACAGCTTCTTTCACTTCGTCATTCCACCATGCATCACCCTTTTACTACTACCTCTTTTCACGCACTTCCTCAATCAATGCTTTCGTGTGAACTTTCTGGAGCTTATATCTTTCTTTCCTCTTCTCTCTCATATCCTTATCAAATGCTTTCTCAAGATCCACAAAAGCACAGAAAATCTTCTGGTTAGCAGCCAGAAGCTTCTCCGTGATCATGCGGAGAGAAAACATTTGATCCGTGCATCCTCTTCCAGGTCTAAATCCGCATTGTGCTCCCATAGAAATCTTTCCGATTTCTCTTGCATCCTACGTGTCAAAACCTTCGAGTAAACTTTACTTGCTAAACTGGTCAAGCTGATCGCCCGATAGCACCCGCAGTCATAATGTGAACCTTTACCTTTATATAAAGGCACAATGACCGCGGATCGCCAATCATCCGAACAGCCCCCGTTCGCCAGCACAAATTGCACAGCAGATGAAAGCTGTCCCAGACGCGTGGCCCACCATACTTGACCATTTCAGCAGTAACTCTGTCTAGTCCCGCAGCCTTACCACATTTCAAACTTCTAATCGCACAATCAATCTTTCATACTGATGACCTCAGTGTCATCGAGGTCCGAGTCTGGCGTACCAGTCACGGCGTCACCCCCGGATCCCTCACTAAGATCATCACACGCATACATCTCTATAAAATTCGCTCCATCGCTGCATGACGTCCGATTTTTCTGAGAGGACGTCATTGGTTCCCGAAAGCACTTTATTCATTCTAAGGCTGTCGCACCACTCCGGGTCCTTCCAACCTCTTTCCAGAAGAGTTTGAGTTCTCCTTGAAGTTGTGCGACAACCTTCGTCCGCTTCCATTCTACTCCTTTCACGCACTTCCTCAATCAATGCTTTCGTGTGAACTTTCTGGAGCTTATATCTTTCTTTCCTCTTCTCTCTCATATCCTTATCATTACTAGAGGCCAAGTAGTCTAACCATGCTTTCTTCTTCTTATTTACAGCTTCTTTCACTTCGTCATTCCACCATGCATCACCCTTTTACTACTACCTCTTTTCACATTTCCACACACGTCTTCCGCTGCACTAACCATTCCATCTCTAAGGCTCTGCCATATTTCTTCCACACATTCTTTCCTAACACCAATGCTGTCCAGCTGGCTACCCTTGCTTGATATTTATTCCTAGTGTCCGCTTCCTGAAGCTTCCAGCTTCGATGCTACCGACCGACTGTGGTTCTGGTATCGTTGTCCGGTGGCGCCAACCCGCGAACAGACCCCTAAATCTAGTAATCACTAGGTAGTGATCCGTTCCCAGGTCAGCACCTTGGAACACCCGCGTATCCATCACCTGTTTTCGCAGTCGGTCATCCACCAGGAATAAATCGATCATACTTCTCTCATTCTCTCTTGTTCTAGTATACATATGGATTTTCTTGTGACTAAACATAGTGTTTGTCACAAGAAGACCCTTTTCCTTGCATACAGCCAGTATAAGCTTGCCAGCATCGTTAACCCTTTATCGCCAACATTCCAAGCACCGACTCGTACCCTGGCCGAGCGGTACCAACCCATCCATTCAAATCACCACATACAACAATTCTTTCGTTTCCTCTAACCAAGTCTAGAACTTCTTACATTCTCCCAAAACTCCTCCAGCTCAGCTCTGACGACGAAGCCACCGGCGCATAAACAGCCAAAAGGAATAACTTCGTCAGTCCCAATTTAAAGCGAACCCAGAGAAGTCTCGAGTTCACAACCTTATATTCAGTTTATAACATCGACCAACCGAGACGACAGCAGCACCCCCACCCTGGCAGGCGCTCTCGCCTCCGGGACTCCGGACCATAGAGCTAACGCCCCGCCAGGGAGCTCTTCAGTACCACTGCCCTTCCGCTTGGTCTCCGACAAACACACGACATCTAATTCTCTTTCTTTCATTATTTCCATCAACTCATTCGTCTTATCTCTCATGCCTCCTCTAACATTCCACGTGCCAACTCTGCACTACGTCCTCCACCTTCCGCCGTGTCGGGCTGTGCGTGACGGGTGGCGGTCCCCATCGCCGCTTTGCGCGCTGCATTTCACACCAACGGGGACGAACTGGTGTGCGTCGCCTTGGGGGGACGCCCTAACCCTCGTTGGCATGGGTGCGCAGCTGTGTAGAATTGCAGCCCTGAAAAGGGCTGGAAGGGGTCGCGACGAGCACGCTTCTACAATGACCCCCTATTTAAGTTATTTATTATTATTACTATTATTTAAGTTGAGCTAAGAAAGTAATTATTTCCTTTTTAAAGATTCTTTTTGAAGGCGTTTCGTTTTAAAAAAAAATACTCTTACCTTTTAGTGAAGAAAAATGAAAGTATGTTTACTTAGTGAGTATGACGAAATAGTATTTACAATATTAACAAAGCAAATACAATTCTTAGAACTTTTACCTTTAATTTCGTTAGGCATGTCTTAATTAAGATCTTTCGAATGTTTGCGTCTCCTTCTCGAGCTATTTCGTCGATTAATTTCAAAATTCGAAAAGAGACACAACAACATCAAATTAAACAGATCGAAAGGAAAGGGACAAAGTAGAGAAAATGTTACTTTCGTTTGCGATCAATCGCAGTGCTCCTAGTTGCTTATTGTTTCTGCTCTGATGAGCCATAATTTCTCTTAATCAATGCGCGTCATTCAGAGCCGGACTCCAATGTTGTTATCGTTTTCACCTTCCAAGAGGGAAAGTTATAGATTTTTCTGTCTTTGTCTGACTTTAATTTATGTGCCCATTTTTTACGTATATAATATCTTCACCCAATACTGGAGTAGGCCTTAACAATTTGCTCTTTTCGTCCCACGTTTCAAGGAAATCTGTTTTGAGCTTTGACTAGCGGTAAGCCCGTCGCCATCTTAGTGCCCAAGCTTCCGGTACAATATACGTACAAAGATAAATATTTCAAATAGATAAATATTCATATTCACACATCACATCATCCATAACTCTAGTATGTATAAACATTACTATTCGTCACATAAAGTTATGCTCTAGCGGGTTATAAGAAGTGAAATAACACCTTGAAAATAACATTGGCTACCACGAGGAAAACTATCTCGAAAAATACTAGATCTAAATTCAGACTAGTACTGCGGTCGCTTCTCCGCTTGCCAAGTTTGGCGATAGCGTAGCTATGGGACTCCCAAGAAAGAGGTTTATGCTTTATTTCAGTTAATTTTTAGTTAGCTACTGGAGCTGTCGTCAGCAGCCGTCTTGTTTATAATTTGCGCGGCAGCTGGCTGATAATTTTGTATGCTTAATGAGAGAAAAAAAAAATAGTAAACATAAAATGCTATATTTTTAATATTATAAACAGTTATAAGTCAAAGTTTCTATACTTTTCTGTGTCGTTCTATAAGAATATACGTGATTTAAAATACCTAATCGTAATTACAAACCGACAGTTTAAAAAGTTATTTAGCCTTTAAATTGGAAGGAAAACGCTCTGCCAATTAAATAAATAAATTATAATTAAAATAACATAATAAAATAAATAAATATCTTCACGCACTTCCCAATACAGGGGTAGACAGAGGTCAAGTCTAGACAATTAAGTTCCTACGACCCACCTTCAACCGAAGATATTTTCGGGACAACGTGACAAGTGGTAAGCCCACCGCCGTCTCTATGTCCAAGCCAACGATATAATTCGTATATAGGTTTTTGAAAAACAAATTGGTACGAGCCTACCACCTGGGGATCGAACTCGGGTCTCTTGACTCGAAATTCCTACCACTCGGCTATCGTGACTCATTATTACATAATAGTCAAGTTATTGAGGGACGATACGAACTCGACGTGAATCCCATAACTTACGAATATACGTTTGACTTTTATGATGTTTAGATATTCGATGTTTCACTACTTACTCGTACCGCGTAGATTAGTCATCAGAACACCTGTCTGCTGAAAATGACGATAAACATATGATGCCATAGTTTCTGAGTAGCTGATTCAGAGGAATCGAATCCTAACTTAGTTTAACATGCATTGTCTTATCTCCCGCGTCAAAACCATTAATAATAAACTATCAATTCTCCCTTGAGGAACTTAGAAGTGAAATGTTTTATCTCATAATTTCTATTTCAAAATTTATGAAGTCATAAATTATCATATGATGTTTATAAATCAGTAATAATAAAAAAATATAGCGAGAATCTTGTGGTGAAATATGGTAAGCTTTTATATAACAGAAAAGGTTTCGTTCAATTCGAGAAACAAAAAAGTTAAACTTGTTCATTATAACACAAACTATTCAGACCCAGTCTGCCCTCTCCTCTGTACACTGCGCCATTAAAGAGCACTTAATTAATAAAGCTTTAATTAAAGTATCACGCCTGCGTAATTACAACGAAATGTTTCTGTTTATGTCTGTAAAGTGATAAAACTGAACTGGAAACTGTTATTAGTGTAAACAATTTTGTTAAATGATTTTAAAATAAATATAAACTCAGGTGAAAGAAAAAAATTGTGTTTAAAAATATATTTTATAAAATAGATCACTTCTTTTTTGTCTTTCAAGGCTTAAGTTTGAAAATGAAAGGGTGTCCATTTTGACTACTGAGTAAGGGGTAACTATTACAAGAAATAGACTATTACTAGATAAAATTTCAGCTAACTGATGACGGCAATTAGTGTCTTAGGATGGAAGACTGCGAGGCGTAGCGATAATAACAAATCTTCTTTATATATTCTATTTGATTCTTTAATATACTTTACATACAGTACTGTATGTAACATACAGTAATGTATGTCTTGTATTTACTTTCATATTGATTTTCGGATTTTATCGCGTTTTTTAATTAGTTTATCCGTGGTCTCCTACTTACCTACCTACTACTACCACTCGTCTATTGTGACCACGGTAGCTTTAAAGCATCCGAAACGTCGGGAAATGTTTGACAGTGGTAGAGCCACGCATCAGCTTTTGTTGTTGCGTGAATGGGCCGGCTCGACCGGGGAAGTACCACGACCTCACAGAATACCGGCGTGAAGTAGAAGTCTAACAAACTTCTGCATTTCGTCTGGTGAGTGCAGGAAACCGGAGGCCCGTCCCAATTCTGGGGGGGGGGGGAGGCACTCTAAAGCCGGCAACGCATCTGCTATGCTTCTGGTATTGCGAGTGTTCATGGGCGGCGGTAATCACTTACCATCACGTGAGACACTTGCTCGTTCACCTCCCTTTTCCATAAAAAAGAAATTAAAATAGTTTGTAAAAACTAATTAAAAAACGCGATAAAATCCGAAAATTGTTTTATTCCAAAAAGTACTGTATATACTTTACTTTACTGTATATAATTTAATTAAGCTTAACAATAATTAGACTTTAATACCGAAGATAATTAGATCAATTTACGTAAGCTTATTTAAAAACATCGTGGGATCTATATAATAATAATAGCCTTTATTTAACAATCTATGTTACAATGTAGTTACAATAATTTTAATTAATTGTTTGACACCGGTACGTGACGATTGTCTTGCTGTCCAGCATAGGCCTCCCCGATAGTCCGCCATTGAATACGATTCTGCGCTTCTCTCATCCTTGACGTCCTGCTATTTTCTTTATATCGTCTTCCCATCTACGACGTTGTCTTACTTCCCTTCTTTTCTAATGTTTCGGACACCACTCTGTTAGGCTCTTAGACCATTTGTCCTTATCACTCGTTATCATAAGCCCAGTCCACCTGCATTTTAGTTTTTTTAATGCAGTAAGTAAAATCTGTGATTCTAGTTTTGTTTCTTATGGTATCAAGTTACATTTTATCATTTAATTTAATGTTTAGCATACTTCGTTCCATACCATGTTGACAAGTTTCTATTGTGTGTATATTACGATTAATTAAGCTCCAGGTTTGGTAGCCGTATATCATAAATCAATTTACAGAAGCTTATTTACAATCATCGTGTGAAATTGTTCTATATACTATATTCTGTATAATAATAGAGTCACGGTAACCGAGTTGTTGGGTGGTGGGAATTTCGAGTCGAGAGACCCGAGTTCGATCCCCAGGTGGCAGTACCAATGAGTTTTTCAAAAACTTAGACTTAATTGTCTAGACTTGACCTCTGTCTACCCCTGTATTGGAAATTGCGTGAAGATATTTTTATATTTTATTTTATTTTATTGTATAATCGTCTGATTTCTGCGGTTCTACGGTGCTGGGCTTTGTATTTATGTTATTAAACTAGAGGTAATTTCTCTCCTTATAGTCTTAACAAATAGTATGCGTAGATAAATTAACGTTTTGATTGTTCCTAATTAGCTAATACAGAGATTTAAATTTATAATACTATTATTTTTCTATGAAAGGAGCTTTTAATTATGCATATGTATATATATGTGTATATATTTTTATGTTATCTGGAATGTTATCTCTTATCATGCATTTATGTTAGCACAAGTACACATTGACATACTTGCATTAGTTTCAATCTATATTTTCTCCTTCACGTAAATCAGGTGACTACAAAATCACGTTTATTTCAGTTATTTACTCCGTATATACCTGGTACTTTCAATCCGAGAAGTGCTTAAGTTTTGCAATAATATAAGTTAGTGGATTTACACTTATTAGAATATTTTATTTAAATTACTAGGTTAAAAAATATATCTTAACACTATTCCCAAATATACTGGGGTCAATAAAGGTCTAGACAATCAAACCCTTCCGACCCATCATTCACCGAAGATATTTTTTGGGACAATGTGACAGGTGGTGAGCATATCGTCGTCTTTATATCCAAGCCAAGGATATAAAACTCATTTGTACGAGCCTAACTGTTCGGGATCGAACTCGGGTATCTTGACTTGAATTGCAATCACCCAACCATTCGGCAATCGTGACTTTTAACAACACATCGCAATTTATTCAGCTTTTCAGCATGCATCGCTGATTCACTCCTTGCCGTGGTTTACGTTGTAAATAGTTGTTGTTACGTTATTACGTAACGCTGCTAATTAAAATAAGATCACAGAGCCCTCTCTGTGTTCTTATTTCAATTAGCAGCCTTGTATTGTTTGCCGTTTATTTCACTAAACAAATAGCAGCCAAGACAATCACTTTTCAGGACAAAAAAAATAACAGAAATAAATTTGGACAGGAATATAGAATATTACATACAAAATGTTTATTTTAAACATCATTAGAAGGTTTGTGTGTGCAGTATTAAAGAAACATTTAATATACAATTAATATAAAGAGTATTTTTACCGACTGGTTAATTAAGTTCGATTAGAAAAGCACTGAAAATCTATTATCTATAAATATTTGACTAAGTTTACAATTTAAAAAAGTTAACTCTCTCACACACACACACGCACACGCGCGAGTGCACACACACATACACACAAACACATTTCAGTCAATGTGAAGAAATTCGTAGTCTGGTACCTAGATATGTACTGACTGCTTACCGCAACAGTTCTAAGAGCTCGTAAAGTAGCTCACAAAGGTAATCAGTATAGTATACAGTAAATAGCTTATCCCAAAAATGAATTCCGTGAAAGTAGGTCTGAAGGACTTAATTGTCTAGACTTGACCTCTGTCTACCCCTGTATTGGGAATTGGAAGAAGATATTTATTTTACAAATTATTTAATTGGCTTGGACATAAAGACGGCGACGGGCTCACCACCTGTCACGTTGTCCCGAAAATATCTTCGGTGGAAGGTGTGTCGAAAGGACTTAATTTTCTAGACCTCAGAAATGGCGTGAAGACATTTTTTGAAAAATACCAGATCACTTTTGGCAAATCGATAACCTACAGTAGCATTTACGGTAGCTCTGGAGTATCTACTTTGGAGAGGCGTATGCCTGGCAATTAAATTACATTATTAATTAATTAAGTACAACCTTTAAGTAAGTAAGTAAGTGAGACATAAAGTAAACTGCTCCTTGCTTTCAATCCAATTCATGGGAATTAATAAATACATTACATTTTCCAATTTGCAAGGTAAATACCGTTCCAACTGTATTTACTCAGCTCCATTATTGATTTTGTTCTATAGTTGTTAACTGAAATTAGATCCTGATTGTTTTATTTCTTACTTACTTTATCAATATCCTAGAATTCTTTGATATTCGTTAAATTACAGAATACTTTATGTTAAAATTGAGACCATACAGCAAGTATGTTTCATTATGATGAAACAGATAACAGAGATAGACAACAGTACATACATTGCTCTCTTCATCTGTTATGGAATCAGAAACAAAGAAGGCATCAACAACACCTAGACGCGGGACAATACAGAAAGTGTTTTTTTAACAATCCTCCACCAGACACCGCCAATGAAACATAACAGTACAACTACAAAACAGAACAGGAAAATCTATAAGCTAACGAATATCTAAACAGCACAAATTACTTGAGAACGGATAACAGCCCGAATTTCACAGTCTTTAAATAGAAGCCAGTTAGGACAAGTTCACTAAGCTAATATTTGCGTCGTTGAGCTGATATTATTTTCTGTTCAGAGTAAATAACTCACGCGACAAATTAGTACACTAGATACCAACTCCGGCTTCGTACGGAAACCAAACCATACATATATAAATAGACAATTCATAATTGCAGTGAAAAACTTTTTGACAATCTCGGTATAGCTTACGGGATATAATTGGTGGTCACATCACTCAAAATAGATTTCTTCCTGACAAACCGGCTGTAAAAGGAATACTCATTCCAGTTACAGAAACAAAAAGTACGCACACAAAATTTTACCAAATTTCACCTGTGGAAGTTGCTAAGACTTTTTTGTTAATAAGAAATCAAAAATAATAAAAAAAATGTCCTCACGCAATTCCCAATACAGGGGTAAACAGAGGTCTAGTTTAGACATTTAAGTCTATTCGACCCACCTTCCACCGAAGATATTTTCGGGACAACGTGACAGGTGGTGAGACGGTCACCGTCTTTATGTCCAACGAATTAATTTGTACATAGGTTTTTTTTTTTTGAAAAACCCATTGGTGCGGGCACTTGACGATCTAACTCGGGTCTCTTGACTCGAAATTCCGACCACCCAACCACTCGCCTATCTTGACTTATTAATAAGAAATCAGCTGATAATTATAGCTAGGCACCATCTAGATTCTATACGTATTCGTTTGGGTGCTACGATAGAAACACATACCTGTATATATACAGATACAAACACGTTCAACTTATAACTCAAAATTAAAATAAGGTGTTAAAAAATTACGGGCTGTACGACGGCGAAACGCCAAATATCGTAACATTGGATTTACTAAACAAATATTTATTGATCTGAGGTAACAATTTTTATACTATAGGTTCAACTGAGGCCTATAAGACAGGGTGGTTCGGAGGTAGGAGCGTTGCCACGGTTCAGCAGAGATCGCGGGTTCGAATCCTGCCCGTGTCAGTTAAAATTTATTTTTAATACAGATTAAAACATTTGTTAAATTTTATAGCAATATTTTTTTTTATTTATCTAGACGCGTTCGAGGTCTTATATATGTACATGCATGTATACACACAATATACGAGTAGCTGCGCCTCGTAACGATGTCGCGAGTTCAGAGATTTTATCTCATATAAAAATATGCGCACCGCCCTAAAAGAAGTTTTCACAAAAAAAATTAATCAAGTTTCGAGATGTTGATTTAAAAAACCTCACATAACCTTAACACCTGAAACTACAACTCAATGTAAATTTGTTTCGGTTGTGTTGTGTTTCCTAACGAAATAATTTCTGGTAACACGGAATAATTAATATTGATAATACAAAACTAATTCGGAACTGACTTTTAACGAATGAAATTATGAATGAATTAATTTCAAACCGTACCTTTTATTACTCGAAAACAAAGACAGCCCTTAGAATTCTCTGATTGGCTGGAGTTAATTGATTCAGTGTCAGTGACCCTTGTCTCTGCAACAGATTGATTTGATGTTTCCCACAGTTGTGTGGCTCCTAAAAAGTTATGGTTGCCCAATACTTTGGGCGTTTATATTTATCACGATATAACAATAAATCACGGTAGCTGAGTGGTTGGATGATCGAGATTCGGGGTAAGAGACCCGAGTTCGATCGCCAGGTGGCAGGCTTGTACCAAGCGAATAACTGGAAATCATTTCTGAAAAAAATGTAGAAAAGCGAAGAATTAATCGAAAATTATGTTTAAAAGACAACTAAGTAATAAAATTAACCTTTCACGTCATTTTAAGATAACCCGATGAAACCATTAGATGATATTGAAGTAAGGAGCTGAAAGTAATATTATACCGGTAGTGCGCTCGATGCATTAACACTGATGTATGAAAATTCATATTTTTACACAAATGTTTGCTTATAGCGGATTCGAACCTGTAACCTTTAACTTCGTAGACCCCGACTAATTTTTATAATAAGAATTATAACATTTTGTAACAACACTTTATTAAATAAATGAAGTTTAAACATTCATGGAAAACTTATACCCTCTTTAATGTTTCTACAAAAGTACAAATTGCGACGTTAAGAAATTATTTGAAAGGGAGAAACGTTCGCAGTACAATTCATTTAAACTAACTACTTCCATGCGAGAAATAACACTACTATGACAAATAAAATACAAGGGTAAAAAAGTTAACAAATATATTATATATAATAATATAAATATTTGTTATATATAATATTTTTATTTATATATAACAATTATAAATACGTTTGTTCAACACATTTGCTTGCAAATTCATACTCGTGTCTTACTTACGCGTTACGTGTTAAATAATATTATAAAACATACTGTACCTTTGTCTATTCACAGGTTCTCACAATTGTCCGTAACTACTGAAGTGATTTCATGTAATTTGCATAGATAGACAGAGTTTCAGAAATTAAATTAGGACAATATTAATATTCTGTATTTGCTATAGTCCTCTAATTTTAAGTTATTCATTCTATTAGTTTATAAGCTTTATACCACTGGTGATCAATAAATGATTATACATTGCCAAATTTTTTAATTACATAAATAAAAATAAATAATAAATATCTAGTCTGAACAATTAAGTCCCTTTGATCCACCTTCCATCGAAAATATTTTCGGGACAATGTGACAGGTGGTGAGCCCGTCGCATGTGTGTGCGCATGCCCAAACCAACAATATAATACGTACATAAGTTATTGAAAACCAAGTGGTACAAGTTGCCACCTGGGGATCGAACTCGCGTCTCTTGACTCGAAATTCCGACTACCCAACCACTCGGCTATCGTGACTACTCCAGTAACTTCTTACACACATAACTTAATAACTTTTGATTACATCAGAACTAAAAAAGGAAAAATTACAAAAATCAAGGAAATCTACAAATAAATCAGTATTGCTTTTCTACTTAATAACAATACTATAATATGAAAATCCTCTATTTAATAAAAGTTATATTTTAAAAATCAGATAAAAAGTAATTTTTAAATTTCTTTAGCGGTTAGGCGGGTTATTAAGCGGGTTCTTTAGCTCTTAAATATCCTTCATATGTATGCAGCAAGAAGAAATGGCAGTCCAAATTATATTTGATTAAGTAATTGTCTACAACGAATTTTTTGCAGAAAATTATGTACAAAAACATACCTTCACGCCATTCTCAACACTATAGTAGATAGAGTTCTAGACAATTAAGTGATGAGCGACCCATGATATTTCTTGGGCAACGTCACAGATCTGTCGCCCGCTTTATGCCCAAATCAACGACATAAATAATACATAAGTTCTAAAAAAACCCATTGTTACACGAGCCTACAACTTATAATAACGTTAAATACAGTTGTTTAAAACAGTTACTGGTTCTTTATTTGTTGTTGAACTATTATCAGTCTCATCGTGTAAACCAATACACATTGGAAGGTAACGTTGTACTGTAAATGCAAACCATTTCATTATTGCCGTGATTAACGACCCTGCATCGATGCACCTGCGCCGTGTATTTGTGTTTGCTGCGATAATTTGAATTTCCGCATCGACTACTGATTCTATTTTCAAACCAATTTATATTTTAATTAATGCTTATAAGTTATACTGAACTTTTTGTTTTTAAAGTGAAAAAATCGGCAACGGGCTCTCCACCTGTCACGTTGTCCCGAAAATATCTACGGTGGAAGGTGGGTCGAAGGGACTTAATTGTTTAGACTAGACCTATGTCTACCCCTGTATTGGGAATTGCGAGAAGATATTTATTTATTTATTTAAAGAGAAAAATGTTTAAAATTTCGAAATTTTAACCTTTGCCGTATCGTGGCAAATGTTAGAATTCGGGGAACGGGCCCCTGAAATTATACACATTTTTATGTCTTTAATTTAATAATAAAAAGTTAATACTAATTAATATAGTTAAAAACAATAAAAATATTGCATTCAAACATACATATTACCACTACTGATAGAAAAAGTTTAGATAATTAAGTCCTTAAGAATGTGGGCGTGGTAGATAGCTGACGTTGTCAGGACGAAAATCAAAAGCCAGGAATTCCGTGAGCGCGTGTACATCTACGAGGAAGGTGACATAAGTCCAGCGTCTTCGTATGATGTCTTGGTACAACGAAACAGACGCGAGGTGGAAACAACGGCTGTGCAACACCGACGTTGTAAACGCGTAATATCTTCCTAGTGTTTTTAAAATAAGATAAAATCTAATCGCGGGAATTACTAATCACCGTCCTCGTATGCACACGTAATTTATTATTTCAGAATAGGCACAAGTATGTAAAAGTGTCAAAAGGTAAGTAGCTTTTCAGTTAAATTTTATATCCAATAGACAGTAGTTTAATAACAAAGTACTAGTTTTAGTATAAAGTAGAATATTACGAGTACAATATTAATTTTTAGCTATAAATTTTAAAATATCTTCGGTGGAAGGTGGGGCAAAAAGACTTAATTGTCCAGACCTCTGTCTACGCCTGTATTGAGAATGGCGTGGAGATATAAATAGGTCAAATTTAAAATACTTTATTTTATACTTAATATTTTAATACTTAATTATTAGGTCTCGACATCTGTCTACCCCTGTCCTGAGAACTATTGGATATTTAATTTTATAGTTATTTTTTTACGTAGAATGAACAGAATGATCTCATAATTGTATACACCAACCGCTACTTTTTTCTATCAACCAGAGTTGACTAGTAGAGAATTCCACATACAAATCAAATCAAATAGTTAATTTATCGACATACGTTTCATCCATCGATTGTCATTTTTAATCCATCACCGTTTGATAATTTCTTCAGTGGAAGATGGGTCGAAACGACTTACTTAGACCTCTAACCTGTATTGGAATTGGCGTGGAAATATTTATTTATTTTATTTTATTTATTTCTGTAACAGAGAAGAAAGGCGAAAGGAACTCCGTATCTCCATAAGTATACTGAAACGGGAATCATTAGAAAGAGCATGGAGCGGTCATCTCAATCCCAGGGGATACTATCATTAATGTATGATTTTATTTAATAAATATCTTGAATCGGCCAATAGGCAGACTTTGAAGATTTAATACAAGGTTATTAGTCCGTAACTTGACATCTTTAAGTGTAAACAATAAAGAGTAAGTTCTTAGTACAATGCCCCGAGGAGTACTTATCGGGCTGTACGATTATTATAGTTTTTAGTTAATACATATTGTAAATATAAACATATATTTCTTTCTTTAAATAATTTAAAAATATAAATAAATAAATGAAATGAAAAACTAAATGTCTTACCTGACATATAAAAAGAAAACTAATTTCTAATATTTGTAAATATTGTATTTATTTCATGATTATTTTCTTTTACAATTGGTCAATTTGTAAAACTTAATTACTGATATTTAATATGAACACAAAGCAAAAGCGATTCACTACGTAAATATACAAGTTAATTGAGCCCCTCATTCAGTCTGATAGGTTTTGGCAGTATTTGACGGGCGCTACTGGCAATTTTAGCTTATAACATTTCGTTTTACCAATTAAACATTTCATTTCGTAATTTTATTAGATGTGTAAAGAAAAATAATGCTGCACTAACATAAATATAAATTATTTAGATATTAATAAATTTTACGAGGATCTAGTAGCCTACTAGGTAGTGCCCTGTCTTGATAGCCAAAGGTCAGGGGTTCGCATCCCGCTAGGGGCAAACATTTGTGTGAAGTATATGAATGTTTATACATCAACGAATCGAGTGCCTACATTCATATTAAATACATACAATAAATATAAATGTGATGGACGTTCTCCTGCTCTAACCCTTCTTAAATATTTGAGAAAACCTTAAAAAAACTTTTAGCATATTTGCGGGTAACTACCCGCCAGGTCGCACATTCATTCCAACCAGAAGAGACCGGTGACGGGTAGCAGGTAAGGGAGAAGATTATCTGCGATCGCTAATCCGCTTACTAAGCGTGGCGATTATGGTAAATCCTCCAAACGTGAGAGTGTGGACTTTACCAGGCCTTTAGGTGTGTATATATGTATAGAAACGTGAGAAAAATGAAACAGATATATAAAAGAGTATTAAAGTTAAATAAAAGAGTAGTTAAGTAGTTTGGTAATGTATAGCTTTCTGACACACGTCCGAGTTTTCTGACACAATTACTTTCGACACGTCCCAATTTGCCTCGGCGTCAAGTTTGAACACCGGTTAAAAGTTTTAACTGGAGTGTCAACTACACAAAATGTATTTTGTGTATTGAGCGAGTGTTGGCGTAGGAACTTCACACCTCCTTTTGTTCCCGTGGGTGCCATAAAAGGTGTCATAAAGGCTTGAAATTGACAACAGTAGCCACTTTTGCAGTAAAAATAAATGTTTTAAAACTGACTATATTTTCACAGTGAAACTTGGTACAGAGTTTTAAAGTTGAGGGAGCTCATGGCGTTGCTATAATAGCTATAAAGGTGGCTGACTCTTTTAGAAGTTGTCTGGGTTAGTACCACACTTTCAACTGTTTCTGACGTCAAGTAGCAGGGTATAGAGAACCTCTTAGTCCTTAGTACTCAACGGGGAAAACCAATGAAAAACCTTCTTTTATTTTGAAACGGTTTCCAGATATAATGGGCAGTAGTAGTAACTTTCCATCAGGCGAATGGTGAGCACGTTCTTCACTCTACTTCTATTAAAAAGAGCACTTACAATAGTTAAATTGGAACTGAAGATTACAGGTACGGTGTTACTCCGTGGAAATAAAATGGATGGTTCTTTGATAGGCAGTAAAAATAATAGTTAAATTATCTTACACTACGTTATTTCAAATATAGTGTTGTGTAATATGTAGAAAGTTTAGTCGGAGTAGTGGGTCGAAGGGACTTAATTGTCTAGACTAGACCTCTGTCTACCCTTGTATTGATATTGCGTGAAGATATTTTTATAGTTTCTTCTAGCCGCCTCTGACGAACTGTTCCTCATAAATAATAACTAAGAAATATCTCTGATGCAGATGATTACAGTCCCGATAGCCGAGTGGTTGGGTGATCGGAATTCGAGATACGAGACCATAGTTCGATCTCCAACCGAAAGTCCTTTGCAAAACAATTATGTACGTTTTATATCGTCGGCTTGGACATTAAGAAAGAGACGGGCTCACCACCTGTCACATTGTCCCAAAAATGTCTTCGGTTGAAGGTGGGTCGAAGGGACTTAATTGTCTAGACTAGACCTCTGTCTACCCCTGTATTGGGAATTGCGTGAAGATATTTTTATAGTTTCTTCTAGCCGCCTCTGACGAACTGTTCCTCATAAATAATAACTAAGAAATATCTCTGATGCAGATGATTACAGTCCCGATAGCCGAGTGGTTGGGTGATCGGAATTCGAGATACGAGACCATAGTTCGATCTCCAACCGAAAGTCCTTTGCAAAACAATTATGTACGTTTTATATCGTCGGCTTGGACATTAAGAAAGAGACGGGCTCACCACCTGTCACGTTGTCCTGAAAATATCTTCGATGGAAGGTGGGTCGAAGGGACTTAATTGTCTAGACTAGACCTCTGTCTACCCTTGTATTGGATATTGCGTGAAGATATTTTTTATAGTTTCTTCTAGCCGCCTCTGACGAACTGTTCCTCATAAATAATAACTAAGAAATATCTCTGATGCAGATGATTACAGTCCCGATAGCCGAGTGGTTGGGTGATCGGAATTCGAGATACGAGACCATAGTTCGATCTCCAACCGAAAGTCCTTTGCAAAACAATTATGTACGTTTTATATCGTCGGCTTGGACATTAAGAAAGAGACGGGCTCACCACCTGTCACATTGTCCCAAAAATGTCTTCGGTTGAAGGTGGGTCGAAGGGACTTAATTGTCTAGACTAGACCTCTGTCTACCCTTGTATTGATATTGCGTGAAGATATTTTTATAGTTTCTTCTAGCCGCCTCTGACGAACTGTTCCTCATAAATAATAACTAAGAAATATCTCTGATGCAGATGATTACAGTCCCGATAGCCGAGTGGTTGGGTGATCGGAATTCGAGATACGAGACCATAGTTCGATCTCCAACCGAAAGTCCTTTGCAAAACAATTATGTACGTTTTATATCGTCGGCTTGGACATTAAGAAAGAGACGGGCTCACCACCTGTCACGTTGTCCTGAAAATATCTTCGATGGAAGGTGGGTCGAAGGGACTTAATTGTCTAGACTAGACCTCTGTCTACCCTTGTATTGGATATTGCGTGAAGATATTTTTTATAGTTTCTTCTAGCCGCCTCTGACGAACTGTTCCTCATAAATAATAACTAAGAAATATCTCTGATGCAGATGATTACAGTCCCGATAGCCGAGTGGTTGGGTGATCGGAATTCGAGATACGAGACCATAGTTCGATCTCCAACCGAAAGTCCTTTGCAAAACAATTATGTACGTTTTATATCGTCGGCTTGGACATTAAGACGGCGACGGGCTCACCACCTGTCACGTTGTCCCGAAAATATCTTCGATGGAAGGTGGGTCGAAGGGACTTAATTGTCTAGACTAGACCTCTGTCTACCCTTGTATTGGATATTGCGTGAAGATATTTTTTATAGTTTCTTCTAGCCGCCTCTGACGAACTGTTCCTCATAAATAATAACTAAGAAATATCTCTGATGCAGATGATTACAGTCCCGATAGCCGAGTGGTTGGGTGATCGGAATTCGAGATACGAGACCATAGTTCGATCTCCAACCGAAAGTCCTTTGCAAAACAATTATGTACGTTTTATATCGTCGGCTTGGACATTAAGAAAGAGACGGGCTCACCACCTGTCACATTGTCCCAAAAATGTCTTCGGTTGAAGGTGGGTCGAAGGGACTTAATTGTCGAGACCTCAGTCGTGACTTTAATAAAAGCTGGATTAAGCGTTTCTAATAATTACGAATAAATTGATGAAAGCGCTTGTTAATGTCTAGACTTGAAAATTAAGTAATATTTGCAATGTTTTTGATAGTAACAACGATTTAAGGACTTATATAGTAAGACTTCATAAGTAAGACTTAACTGACATTAAAAATTAGCAGTTAACGCTTTGTTATTTATGATATAAGGTTATATATATATATATATATATATATATATATATATATATATATATATATATATATATATATATATATATATATATATATATATATATATATATATATATATATACATATATATATATATATATATATATATATATATATATATATATATATATATATATATATATATATATATATATATATATATATATATATATACATATATATATATATATATATATATATATATAAGATATATAATTATGATATAAGGGCATACTTTGCGATCGTGGAATAAGTAAATTATCCGAAGGTATATTAGTTGATTATTAATAAATTATATTTTTTCCCTAATTTTGGCAAAAATCGGTGCGAAAGTGCATTGTAAATTATACTAGGCATTACATATTTCTAGCTGCCCTGCGGTTTTTCCTGTGGTTTGACACTTAACACGGAACCATATTTTTTTTTAATAAATTCAGTCATTATAGCATAAAATCACTCATTAGAATATCAGCTATCTGCCAGTGAAAGTCCTGTTAAAATATGTTCATCCGTTTCAGAATCGAACCGAAAAAATAGATTTTTTATGTAAATACCGCATATACTTTCATATGCATTTATTTAAAAAGTTATTGATGTGTGAATTGAGCCACGATAGCCGAGTGGTAGGGTAGTCGGAATTTCGAGACACTCGATTCCCATGGGGGCAGGCTCGTACCAATGGGTTTTTAAAAACCTATGTACGAATTATATCGTTGGATTAGACATAAAGACGGCGACGGTCTCACCACCTGTCACGTTGTCACGTTGTCCCAAAAATATCTTCGTTGGAAGGTGGATCGAAGGGACTTAATTGTCTAGACTATACCTTTGTCTACTTCTGTATAGGGAATTGCTTAAAGATATCTATTTTTTATGTATTTATGTTTTGGAATTACACACAGATATTTCAATTTTATTCATACGTACATACATACTTACATATCGGCCTGTTAAAGTCCACTGCAGAACTTAGGCCTCTCCCATAGAGAGGATTTGCCATAATCGCCACTCGCACCAGACCACTCGCACCTCAGACGCTGCTGCCCATCTTCGGTCTGATAATTTTGGTCTGATATTTCTAGAAACGGTTATCCCGCCATCTATCGGTTGCCATAACGATATTTAAGGCCTCTCTTAGTCGCCTCTTAGGACATCCTCGGAAAGAAAGGGAGTGGTAATATATTTACGACGTTACCACACGGAACCCGTTACCATACCATTTTATTCCTATGTATAGATAATTAAAAATACATTCTTTTCGCGTGTCCGGATATTTGTGGTAACTTCGTTGTTTCTAATTCCGTAACACAAGTGCTTAAGGTGCTTACTTTTGGATCAGAGCAATGAATATGATGTTGACCCTGTCTATGATATATTTATTTATTTATCATTCTTTCTGTAAATATTTTTTTTTAGTTTGCTATTAAAAGCTGCAATTTTTCAGACATGGAATCAAATGTTCCGACGAAAGCATTAAAATGCCGAATATAGCGTTCCGCGAATATTTTTATTACTCTAAAATATGCGTTGTCAAAGCGCCCTGTAATTGGCAAAGTGCCCATGAAATATGTTGAGAGGAAAGCGCTAACAAACCGTAAAGGCACCAATTAGGTGGGAAATTACAAGCGCGGAATACTATTCCATAAGATGCTTTTTCTATGTAAAGAAAATGTTAGGAGTCTGTAGTTGGGCATCACGGAAAAACAACTGAATATATTTAAATTAATTTCCATCAAGTTTCATTTCGTAGACACTTCTCTTATCTTACGCTTCTCTTATTAATATTGTGATATCTTTAACATAAGTCAATAAAGTTTTAAGAATCAACGCTTTTCATAAGCACTATGTGTTCAGGCATGTGTGTTTTATTTCTGCGGTTTAACACTGCATCACAGAATCATTAAGAAATATTAATTTCAATCTGTGCCAAATTGTGAAACTTCTACCTCTATCTTATATCTTTTACTATCTCATAGACTCCTCTGCGTCAGACTTCCGTGTCATTACTACATTCTTTCTCATTTCTCCCGTCAAACAGCAGTATGTGAATGTTGTGTTCCAGTTTAAAAGTTATTGAGGGGTAATCACGGCCTTTATAATTTATCATTGACATCAGTTTTGTATGGATTTCTCAAAGAAATTCAGTTACTGGCTATGTAGTTACCATCAAGTTATCTTGGTCAATAATTAAAAAGTGCTCAAAGCTAACGCATGATCCTGTAGTATTTGATTATAGCATCAATAATTATTATTATAGATATACTTTCTTAAATAATGATTTGTTTCTAGATAAAAAAGTAACGGAATAAATAGTCACGATAATTGTGTGAGTTCGATCCCCAGGTGGCAGGCTCGTACCAATGAGTTTTTCAAAAACTTCGTACGAATTATATCGTTGGCTTGTACATAAAAACGGCGACGGGCTCACCACCTGTCACGTTGTACCGAAAATATCTTCGGTGGAAGATGGGTAGAATTATTTCATACGAGTTACGCACCACCCGACCTTGCGTTATAACAGTTACAGAAAAGGAGATTTTTACACTGTAAAAATTATCCTTATACTGTTCATCTGTAAGTCGGATTTCATTAAAATTCTAATTACTTTTATTTTAAAATCAATCAAGTAATGAATATTAGAATTTTTTTAATATATCTATTCTTTTTACCGTACTTACATGTGTTTTCGTTCTTTTCGTGATTTTAGCTCGTGTCCGAATTATATGTGGTCAGGTAAAATTAATTACAAAATGTGAGTCGTCATGGGACGCCTGGCAGATGTGAAATATCGTGTGTGTACAAGTAATATACATAAAAGATAATATTATTACAGGCATGAAAATGAAGTACTAACAAAATACTAATGAAAAATGAAGTATTACGAATTTCTTACAGAAAATGGTAACTTTATTTAATAAGCATTTATTTACATTTGATATAAAAATTGATATTAATATCAAGTGGCCACAATTTAAATATTTTCTCTCTCTCTCTGTGACTTCAGTTTTAGTTATAGTCGATGTTTCCTCTGCCGGTATTACTGTGGCGATTGGTCGATGATAACTAAACTACGTTACAAAAGTCCCGTAGTAGTAAAGTCCCGTTGTCCTGAAAATATCTTCGGTGGAAGGTGGGTCATAGGGACTTAATTGTCTAGACTTGACCTCTGTCTACCCCTGTATTGGGAATTGCGTGAAGATATTTATATATTTATTATTACGTTACAAAAGTATTAGATGAAACATTATCAAGATAACTCACAATTACAGCATCTATAATTTTTCCATATTTGGTAGTAGATTCTTTTGGATTGTTGTTGATTTGCAATTGAAATTCTTTTTGAAGAAATGTCAAATGGCATGAATTCAGTTTGCAAATTTACATTAAAATCTCCAGCTAATTTTAATGGTAGTTTATATTTATTCGTTTTAAAAATTATTGAACCTTTTTGACTATAAGGAAATGACCTTTCATGTAAAAATGAAATCTTAATATAATTTACATAGTCACTAATATGAATAATATGAATATAAATAATTAAATATAAAAAAGGGATTTCAGTGTTTAATTATAAACCTTAATCCTCAGGTTATAGGGTGTAAATTAGTATACCTTTGTATAGCCACGGCATGCGTCGCCACGCCAGAAATCGGTTTTACGTGCGGCTATAGATGTTTCACATCAAAAGAAAATGAAAATTCCCAACTTTTGCAATTAACAAACACAGTTCACTTATAATGGGTTCAGCGAAACCTAACATATATGCTACGAATAATATATGGTCTGTGAAATAGAAATCTCATGTAATTTCGTACGTTGGATAATTCAGCACGCAATAGTTCAAAGCAAAGTTTATTGGAATTTAGTGTCATTGTTTACAGCTTTGAAATTGTCGAGGAATATAGTTTCTGTACTATATATTATCACATATATGTATATAGGAGCTTTATAAAAATGTGTAATATTCGGGAATTCTCGAAAATTCGATAATTTTCTTGTTATTCCGAAGGCAGGGTAGACAGAGGTTCAGATAATTTAGTCCTATCGACTCACCTTTCAACATAGACCTTTTTTTTGGGAAAACAGATGATCAGCCTGTCGTCGTTTTAGTGTCCAAGACAATGATGCAATGTACTTACATGAATATTTATATAAATAAAAACACTCCTAACTCAAATGTAAAGGTTCATATTCATCTCACAAATGTTTTCTCCTAGCGGCATTCAAACTCGCAACTCTTAGCTTCGAAGGCAAGGCAAGTACCAACAAGGCTATAGGGTGAATTAATTTAAAAATAGTAAATATTTTAATGTGTCTCACAGCGACATATTGGACAGTAAAACTGTAGTTACAATTCCATAAAACTAAAACATTTAATGAACCCTGTGCAGTATGAAAACTGCTATAAAGCTTCATTACCGGGAAAATTTGCTCACTTTAATTTTATTTTACAGCCTCTAATTGCATCGTAATACATTTTATGTCGTATATATGACGACCTCCGGACTAGTGGCGTACGCACCGGTTTTCATGATGACACCATTTCCGAAGTCCCGGGTTCGATTCCCGGTCGGGTCAACGTAGAAAACACTTTTTCTACATTTTCTTGTGTCTGGCTGATTGGTGTACCTTCATTGTTTCTGATTCCATAATAAAAGTGCTTTAGCCCTTACTTTGAGATCAGACGCATGTATATGGAGTTGTTCCTATATATGTATGTTATAAACGTGTGCTTATGGCCTGAGAATATACTAAACGTGAGTATCGTGAAAGACGAGTTGAGACGGAAGAGCCTGGAAAATTTTATTGGGTACTGGAAGGTGGGATAAGCCTCTCGAAAACATCAGACCTAAAATTACAGCTTAATTTAAGGTCTGATGTTACCGGTGACAAGCAGCAGCATTCAGGTGTGAAGAGTTTGAAAGTAGGATAGCTAATGTGATCGCCGAGTATTGCAATTATGGTGAATCCTCTTACAGAAGAAGCCTGTATTGGAATTTATAAATTATATATTCAACTTATAAAAAAAGTCACGACAGCTAAGTAGTTGGGTGATCCAGGAAGAAAGCTTGTAACAATGGATTTTTCCAAAGCTTCGTTCGATTTGTATCGTTTTCTTAAACATAAAAACAGCGACAGGCTAACCACCTGCCACGTTGTCCCACATTAAGCTCCGATGAAATGTGTGTCAAAAAGTCTTAATTGTTTAAACCTCTGCCTGCAATATTGTGGTGTATCCGAAAATGCGGGAAGATAAACGAATTTTTTTAAACTCACAACTCACTAAAAATGGAAGATAGAAAATGGAAAGTAGACCAGATTTTTTCTATAATGTTAAAGTAATTGATTTTTTTTCTAATTCATAAGTGCGAATGAAGATTCAATCTTGTGCGAAAGTATATTTAATCTTGGGCGAAAGCATTGACGTGTTAATCCCGTGAACGTCATTGAATTTTTCAGCAAAGTTAATCACTTCTTTCATAAGATGATTAACCAAACGAACATAGACGTAAAGTTGTTATTGAAAAAAATTACTATGCAACCCTCCGCATGCAAATATAAAAAGGTATATGTTACCTGGTCCGAAGAGAAGTAGAGCACCACCCTCCCTCCCACAGATAGACAGACGATGAGCGACCGCAGAGTCAAAACTCTGAGGTCGCTCATCGTAGAGTCTACTCGCTTGAGAGTGCCTTGTTTTGAGGCGAAGCACGTCGCGTTTTCGGTGGTGGTATATGTTGCCTGGTTTGAGTGTTGTGTTGGTGGTGGTGCATACAGTGGAATTAGTGCATGAATCTGTGGGAGGGAGGGTGGTGCTCTTCTTCTTATAAAAGGTATATGTTACCTGGTCCGAAGAGAAGTAGAGCACCACCCTCCCTCCCACAGATGCATGCACGATGAGCGACCGCAGAGTCAAAACTCTGAGGTCGCTCATCGTAGAGTCTACTCGCTTGAGAGTGCCTTGTTTTGAGGCGAAGCACGTGTCGCGTTTTCGGTGGTGGTATATGTTGCCTGGTTTGAGTGTTGTGTTGGTGGTGGTGCATACAGTGGAATTAGTGCATGAATCTGTGGGAGGGAGGG
>JAGSMR010000798.1:0-33994 GCA_029286605.1 Sericinus montela | reverse complement strand
GCTCTTCTGGTGGTGCTCTTCTTCTCTTCGGACCATTGTGGTGTATCCGAAAATGCGGGAAGATAAACGAATGTTTTTAAACTCACAACTCACTAAAAATGGAAGATAGAAAATGGAAAGTAGACCAGATTTTTTCTATAATGTTAAAGTAATTGATTTTTTTTCTAATTCATAAGTGCGAATGAAGATTCAATCTTGTGCGAAAGTATATTTAATCTTGGGCGAAAGCATTGACGTGTTAATCCCGTGAACGTCATTGAATTTTCAGCAAAGTTAATCACTTCTTTCATAAGATGATTAACCAAACGAACATAGACGTAAAGTTGTTATTGAAAAAAATTACTATGCAACCCTCCGCATGCAAATATAAAAAGGTATATGTTACCTGGTCCGAAGAGAAGTAGAGCACCACCCTCCCTCCCACAGATGCATGCACGATGAGCGACCGCAGAGTCAAAGACTCTGAGGTCGCTCATCGTAGAGTCTACTCGCTTGAGAGTGCCTTGTTTTGAGGCGAAGCACGTGTCGCGTTTTCGGTGGTGGTATATGTTGCCTGGTTTGAGTGTTGTGTTGGTGGTGGTGCATACAGTGGAATTAGTGCATGCATCTGTGGGAGGGAGGGTGGTGCTCTTCTTCTCTTATAAAAAGGTATATGTTACCTGGTCCGAAGAGAAGTAGAGCACCACCCTCCCTCCCACAGATGCATGCACGATGAGCGACCGCAGAGTCTTTGACTCTGCGGTCGCTCATCGTAGAGTCTACTCGCTTGAGAGTGCCTTGTTTTGAGGCGAAGCACGTGTCGCGTTTTCGGTGGTGGTATATGTTGCCTGGTTTGAGTGTAGTGTTGGTGGTGGTGCATACAGTGGAATTAGTGCATGAATCTGTGGGAGGGAGGGTGGTGCTCTTCTTCTCTTCGGACCAGGTAACATACCGCACCGTATATAGTGGCAATAGTTAAGGAGTACCAGCAACTATGGTTCACCAGTAATGTCCTTTATTAGACAATTACGTAATAAGGCTCATAAAAAGTACCATCAAACAAAAATCAGAAACAAATAAATATACGTGTATATAATCTAAAAATGTTTATTAACAGCCGTCATTCGAAAAAAAAAAGCCTATTTAGAATAATTTGTAAACCGGGGGTATAGGGGCCGCCAGGAAGCGTGTCAGCGATTCCTGCCAGCCTTTCAGGGCTGTACCTGTACAGCTGCGCACCCATGCCAACGAGGTTAGCGCCCCTCCGGGCGACGCACACCAGTTCGTCCCCGGCGGTGAATGCAGCGAACAAAGCGGCGATGGGGACTGCCACCCATCACGCACAGCCCGACACGGCGAAGGTGGAGGACGGAGTGCAGAGTTGGCACGTGAAATGTTAGACGAGGTACGAGATAAGACGAATAAGCTTGATTGAAATAATGAAAGAAAAGAGACCAGATGTCGTGTTTGTCGAGACCGGGCGGAAGGGCAGCGGTAGGAAGAGCTCTGGCGGGCATGTTAGCTTCACGGTCCGGAGTCCCGGAGAGAGAGCGCTACCAGGGAGTGGGGTGTTGCTAAATGTCCTGCTGGTCGATGTTATGACTGAATATAAGGTTGTGAACTCGACTTCTGTCTGCGCGAATTGTACTGACGAAGTTATTCCTTTACGTTGCGCCGAGCTTCGTCGTCCAGAGCTGATCTGGAGGAGTTTTGGGAGAATGTAAGAGAAGCCTGGTGACTTGGTTAGAGGAAACGAAAGAATTGTTGTATGTGTGATTTGAATGGATGGGTTGGCACCGCCGGGCCAGGGTACGAGTCGGTGCTTGGGAATGTTTTGGTGATAAAAGGTTTAAAGATGCCATGCTTATACTAGCTATGTAAGGAAAAGGTCTTTTGGTGATGCAAAACACTGCGTTCAATCACAAGAAAACCTATATGTATACTAAGACAAGAGAGAATGAGAGAAGTGGCTGATCGATTCGCTGGATGACCGACTGCGAAAACAGGTATTGGATACGCGAGTGCCCCGGGGTGCTGACTGGGAACGGATCACTGCGATAGCGGATTACCGATTTAGGATCTGTTCGCAGTTGGCGCCACCGGATGGCGATACCAGAACCACAGTCGGTCGAGAAAGTATCCGAAGCTGGAAGCTTCAGAAGTGGACACTAGGGATAAATATCAAGGCAAGGATAGCTATGTTGGACAGCATCGATGTCAGGAAAGAAATGTGTGTGGAAAGAAATATGGCAGAGCCTTATGGCTGGAATGGTTAGTATGGAAGACGTGTGTGGAACTGTGAAAAGAGTGTAGTAGAAAAAGATGTATGGTGGAATGACGAAGAAAGAAGCTAAATAAGAAGAAGAAAGCATGGTTAGACTACTTCATTCTAGTAATACAAGGATATGAGAGAGAAGAGTGGAAAGAAAAGATATAAGCCCAGAACACACGAAAGCATTGATTGAGGAAGTGCGAAAGGAGGTAGAATGTATGATTGAGAAGGTTGTCGCACACCAAGGAGAACCCAAACTCTTCTGGAAAGAGGTTGGAAGGACCCTGAGTGGTGCTATTAAAGTTCAGAACAACAGTGCTTTGAACTAATGATGTCCTCTCAGAAAATCTGACGTCATGCAGCGATGAATGAATTTTATAGAGAGATGTATGCGTGTGATGATCTTAGTGAAGATCCGGGGTGACGCCGGACTGGTACGCCAGACCGGACCTCGATGGACACCAGAGCCAGTATGAAAGAGATTGAAATGTGCGATTAGAAGTTTGAAATGGTAAGGCTGCGGACCAGAGCAGAGTTACTGCTGAAATGGTCAAGTATGGTGGGCCACGTGTCTGGGGCAGCTTTCATCTGCTGTGCAATTTGTGCTGGCGAACGGGGGCCGTTCCGGGATGATTGGCGATCCGCGGTCATTGTCTTTATATAAAGAAAAAGGTTCATTGACGGTGTTAACAGCGATCAGCTTGACCAGTTTAGCAAGTAAAGTTTACTCGAAGGTTTTGACACGTAGATGCAAGATAAATCGGAAAGATTTCAGGAGGCACAATGCGGATTTAGACCCAACAGGGATGGATCAAATGTTTTCTTCGCATGATCACGGAGAAGCGCTTCGGCTGCTAACCAAAGATTTTCTGTGCTTGTGGATCTTGTGGACCGCTTTCGCCGGGGTATGGTGGTGTGGATGGTCGATTGCTATGGGCTGTGCAGTCACTTTACTGTGACTGGAAGCCTCTGTGCGGTAGGGTAGCGACTCGTCACCCGCGTTTAGCGTCCAAACGGCAAAACAGGCCAGGCTGCGTCTTCTGGCTGTTCACTAGGTCTTTAGCTTTACAGAAGCTGAAAGATAGCCGCGAGGTGTGAAATAGGCTGACATATTAGTAAATTGTCTGCTATATGCTGATGATGCAGTGCTTATTGCACCAACAGAAGCAGAACTGCATGCATTAGTCATGTGTAAGGAAAGAAGAATGTGAAAATTAATGGTCTCCGTTTGAATGCTAATAAACTAAGGTTCTGGTATATTTGGTGACGAAGAACGAACGAAGTGCGATATTTGGGTAAATCAGGAATGTCTGTACAGGTAAATGGAAATTGTATACTTGAGGAGTGTTTTTAGCTGGATGGAAGATGGATTTAGATAGGGACAGGCGTGTCGCTGTTGCAACAAGTCAATGATGCCCTGATTTACGTTATTTATTTATTTATTTATTTATTCTTTATTGTTACACCTTTACTAAGGGCTACAATGGGCGGAATTAAGTTCTGCGGGCATTCCTCTACCAGTCAACCTTTGTTATGGTGAGAAGTAGATGCAGGTGCTAACAAGAAAAATATAGATTAATGCTCCTAATAAAAATATATATATAAATAAATATTTTATGTGGAAAAATACACACATGTATTATATACAACTAAACGTACATAATTAAAAACATAAATACATAAGAATATATATATAAAATATAAAATATAAATATATACAAAAATATATATTAATGATTCTTAAGATACTCACGAACTAATCTCTTGAACGAATAGGCCCGGAGCAGATTTTATCTTTCAAAGGTAGGTGTTCCAGAGAAAAATGTACTGCAAAAGAGGAGTTAAAGTATCCTGTATTATGTTGAGGAGCGAACCTATATGGTTTATGGAGCAGGTGTTCTATTGTATAGATTGAGATGTTGGTTATTTCTAGGGTAAGCAGGAATTCGAGTTAGCCAACAGAATACAACAGAAACAGAATTGGGAGCTACGCCTTTGACGAATGGGAAGCTACTTGCTTGGAACGGCAGAGAGATATGGTCATATTTACAAAAACCCAGGCACAAAATAGTTGTTGAGAAGGAGCCCAGTTTGTCGAGACGCCGAGATCCGATAATATACATCGGCATAGTCGATAATGGCAATAATAGGACTGAACCAGCAAAGTTTAGTTTTAAAGGAAGGAAATTTTACATAGAGTGAACGGGGTGGCATTGATTTTTCTGCTATTTCCGCAACCTGAAGTTCCCAGCTTAACGACTGATCCAAATGCAAGCCTAGATCAACAACGTATTAGAAATTGGAATTATTGTTCCATTATACGAATAGGAGGCAATGTAATCAATCCTGGCTAGCATCCTAGACCACCCATTACTATGGTTTACATTTTGTTGGGTTGATTGCAACACCACATCTAATGGACCAATCCCTAATTAACTCAAGATTTTTATTGAGCTTAGTGCAATACAGTTATTGAGATCACCTACCTGATTTATCGTAAGCGAAAGATCACCGCATACAGATGATATGTAATGCTTAAGACAGTGGTGATGGAGTTAATAAATAACGAAAACATTATTGGAGAAAGTATACCGCCTGCGGGCACCCCCAGAATCTGTTATTATCCGCCCAGGCAGAAATAGATTAAAGGTCCCAAGCGGATCGACCGTTGGCGGCCGCGAAGATAGCATGCTGAAAACCAATCCAAAGCTTGGGTCGAGAGAATCTGAGGTGGCAAGGGTGTAGGATATAAGGATATCGTGACTAACCGTTAAAAGCGTTTGAAAAGTCAACCAGCACCATCAACTTGCTCATCCATGCCCTTCCTTATGTCATCTGTGACCTGACAAGTGCGTTGTAGTGGTACTGTGACCTTGACGAAAACTCATGACTGAGTCATTCAGCAGGTTATGTTTGTTAACTTGAACGTAGAGAGATTTGCTTATGTACAGGCTTCAAGAACTTTAGAAAGTGAAAGAAGCATAGAGATCGGTCGGAAAGTGATTGAAAAGGTAGGATTATTTATTTTGTAAAGTGGAAGTACAGTGCCTTTTTCACAGGGTCGCAAACACCAGAGTCTAAAGAAATTAATAATATGTGTAACTACTGGTAAAAAGGCAACAAGCATTAAGGATATCATTTGCTTACTAACTGCTGCTTCCCACAGCCTTCGATTTAATTGCACATATAATGTTTTTAACTTAGAGTTACTGGTGAATTCAAAGTCGAAATGAAGAGGTGACACAACTAGAAGTGCTAGTTTGAAGTCAAGAAACGAATTAGAGGGATTAATAGTTAGGAGATAAAAGTGCCGGTTTACAAGTATTGAGAGATGAAATGATCCAATTGATGTCGGCTTGGAGATGCCTAGAGATTTGAGAAATTTCCACACATCAGCAGTCAAAGAATTACCAATATTTTCATGGATATAACGGCTTAGTACGTATCATCTGGCTGCATTTATTTCTCAAATTTAAATGACCAATCAAGGTATCGGTTTCTCTTTAAATTTGAAGGAAAAGTTCAACCTCTTGTCATAGCCACCCTCAATTCCTCTTGACATCCACAAGTGGAGGACGCTTACCCTCAATAAATGGTGCATGGATGTTGTAAAGATTGAGACAGCATTATTAAGTAGGGACACTCATCGACTGATGTCGATCCCACGGAAGGAGTCATATCACAGAGATGGAACACTTAAGAGTTTTTAAATCTATTTTTAAAATTGCGCAAATTCGTTATATAGTGGGACTAGGTTTGGGAGGGATTAAGTTATAGGAAAAATAAAGCAGGTCATGGTGGGAAAAGCAAGGAGCCAACAGCTGACCATGTTTGTGACACAGTCAGGAGAGGTCAATCCAGGAGCCGGTACAATGTTATGATGCGTAGCACAGGCAGAATTTCTGGGAAATCGACCGACCAACCTATTGACCTAAGTTTTGAGAACGGACGTATTATGTAATAAGTTAAAAAGAAATCACCATTATCATGCAATGTGCGTAATCTGACTCCAAGTGAACAAAGCGGTTTCAAGAATGTTAAATAATCAGCAGTAGGCGGACAGTACACTACCCCAGAATCGCCCTTACACCTCCAAAAATACAAATTTCTGAAATAGAACAGGATGCTGATAGAAAAGAAGGATGCTAATACAATTTTAAATGGGAATATTAGCCCTAAATATATATAGCAACCCTGCTGCCGCCTTTTCCCGTCCGATCACGCGTATACACAAAGTCAGCAAGAGGGTATTGATAAGACGGTAAAGTTATTTAGCTGTGGTCTCGACACTAAATAGCATGAATATTATTACGGAAAACATCTCGCAATCCGCAAATGACCTGGTAAACTCTGGGGTACTAAATGTGATACATTAAATAAACCAAGAAGAACAGATGGTAAGCATGTTAAAGATGAAGATGCACTATCATTCAAGAGATCACACTAGCGAATGAAGTATCAGAGTCATTAAAAAGTATATTAAGAAATCACTGCCTGACATATTATATAAAGGAATAATATATATACAAAAACACATAAATAATGCATATATACAACAATACAAACATATTAGATAGTTAATCAAACAAAACCTTACTAAATAAACTTAAGCAAGTCCAAGTAATTTATAATACTACACTACTATGCACCATCCTAACAGTTGATAGTTACATTATTCAAAAATAAATTACAAATTTAAGAAAAAAAAATGCAACAAAACAAATAGCTACTTGAAGGAATTATAACAAGTAATGTAAAAAAGTAAAAAAACAACAAAAATAATAATCACTTGCTTCATGGTAATGATAATTAAACAAGGAATCGAAATATAAACACTAGTGCAGTGATGGGCAGACTGTAATGGGTACTAAAGAATTTCACTAATTTAGAAGAAATTATATCTATAATAAAAGAAGGCAAATATTGAAGAAAAAATATTAAAGTAGAAATTACAAAGTCGAGAACAAAATAATAGCCATTGGCGGTATGTTATTACAATCATCGCCTTTGAAAACTCAGTTGGCAAGTCACAAGATGTCTGTCAAAGTCAAATGAATTTTAATAGTAATATTAAAAACAAGATTTATAAAACTAGTTACTTGTTATATATTATTATCTATGCTAGTTACTGAGTCACTAGCGCTTTTAGGTTTGACAAACAAAAAAATAATAAGGTCACTCAACATTATAATTGAGTTAAATCGGATATAACCTTATCATGACGTAAATAGTGTTAACCAAACACAAATATTATGTAAACGGACAAACATAACGAATGAAATGTTAATAAGAACAAAACGAATGAAATTACAGAGCATACTTTGATACAGAAAACGAATCACGTCTAATAGGAGAACAAAAAAGAAACTAGTTCAAAGTATTACCATGATATTATTTTTGATACTGTTCACAGCCTTTCGTCCACATCTGATACTGTAGTGGCTCCTCTTTGAACAACTCGCTGAAGACACACCTGCGCTCTGACTCCTTGAGAACTTCCCGTGTGAACTTGCAGAGGTGGCAGTGAACAAGCAGGAGACACTGCCCAGCTGCCTTTGAAATCATGTGAAACTCTTCACACTACTATCTGGGAGCTTCACATAAATGTATCCACCAATAGTCCAGACATTTTGAAATGTTTTAAGGAGCCAGCCAAGAACATTCTGGCGTGCCCAAAGGAACTCACTGTGCAAATGGAGTGCTCTTTAACTTAGTTTTAGTCTTCCAACCTCCTCTAGTTGTGTGTGACCACAAATGGACCAAACTCTGCTTCGATCCAAACCTCCTCTGTGCTCCAAGTCTATGACACCTCTTAACAGATGAGCTTGTCACTTGAGTAAGGCCGGCCGGCTGGTGATGAGCCTCCAGAACTTGCTGTCAACATTAGACGGGGATCCTCAGGCCTTTGAACAATAACTATTCCGATGCGTTTCAATATCATCAATAGCAGAATACATGGTTTTATTTGTTGCTGTAGGAGAACAAACATATTGCTGACCAGTCCTTTGAAAGCATAGAAGTCCTGCAGCCAGCTGCATGAGAGTGGGATTTGTAAATTAATGCAGCCTTTAGACGATCAAAACTGGGTTATCCTAGCACTCCAACCAACTTCAAGCTCCTTCTGCAGCTGATCTTACGCTAGTACATTAGCCATGACAACTTCCTAGAGGTGTTGTGTTGTTATAAATTAACAACAGAGCCAATTTGTTTTTAATATAAACTGTACAGATGGTGCAAGTAAGTTTAATTCTTCTTTACATTTATAGACAATTACTTTAAATATCAAGACACTTAAACACACACTTAATTGATAGAAATTAAATGTGTTACTTTAACAATTAATACTCAATTATAAAACAGAGCTTATGAAACAACTGTATGACAAAACAACTACATGTTAATCAAAAGGCAAGGCGTTAGAAAAGTGTACGCCTTTGCAATACATAACGCAGGTCGGTACCACTTTGTTATATGGCAGCGAAACCTGGGTATGCCAGAAGAAGCATAAAAGCAGGTTGAATGGTGGAGATGCGATCTTCATAAAATGTGCGGCTTCGCCTATTGTCGACTGAAAGTTGTAAACGAAGATATTCGCACATGGCAGGTTTGAAAGATGACCTTGTCTCAAAATGATAAGGGCGTGCTTCGATGGTTTCCAATGTTGAGCGAATGAGGAAGACCGAATGGTGAAGAAAATATAAAGTGAAAAGTTAATATTAAAGGTGTCGAGGCAGACTGAGACTAACTTCGAAGACCATGTGAGCAAATTGTTCGAAGAGGGAGGGTCAAGAGTACTGGATACCTAGACGTGTACAAGCTTGAAGAAAATGATGAATCTGAAAGAAACGAGAAGTGTAGGCATCGTGACACTAAGGATCTGTTCTCTGGCTAATTCTGACAGGGATTGTGCGTGAAGATAAATAAAATAATGAATATAAACGCCATAAAGGCTCATAAAAAGTACCATCAAACAAAATCAGAAACAAATAAATGTATTGTGTATATATAAATCTAAAAAATATTTATTAACAGCCGTCATGGAAAAAATCCTATTTAGAACAATTTGTAAACGAAACTTGAGTCAACTAAAAATCTATGGAAAATTTAAAAAGACATGCTGATTTTAACTTTAAGCCCATATCTGAATTAACTGAACATGCCATAAACACACACTTAACCTTTACCTGAAATCAAACAATAAATCTATCTTATCTCACCTTTAGAATTCCATATGTCTACTAATTTAGAATTGAAGTTGTAGGTGAAAATAAGAAGCCAAAAATCATTTTAAATTCCATAAAATCTAATGCACAAGGTGTTGATGGCGCAGAAGAGATGTGATCATCCTATCACACCCGAGCTCCCTCTCAGCTATTACACATAATAAATCTATGATATCATCGACGTTTCCAACCCTTTGGAGAACAGCCCTAGTCAAACCAATTCCAAAGAAAAGTAATCCGAATGATTTTAAAGATCTGAGACCAACTTTCGCCTTCTGCCTTACCTTTCCGTAATATTAGAAAAAGTACTTACAATCAAAACAGTTGTGTTTTTCGAAAAATAACTATATCCTTCCTGGAGTGTCAATCTGGTTTTAGAAAGGGAAGAAGTATATGCCAGCGTTGCTTACGTCGTCGATAGAATTCTTCTATGCGATACTGATGTGGGAGCCATTCGAACTCTACTTGATTTCCTAGAGCATTTGACTCAACTGAAGTAAATTACCTATTTTGTACTAAATATGATATAATATCCGTGAGTGTTTTATTTCAGAGTTCTTATACGACATCGAACTTCGCCGCTCAGTATGTGTGATATGTTCGAGCTCTTAAAGCGGGACAACACAATATCCACAGCGGTCGCGGGACAGCGCTATGAAATTGATTGCCAACTCTTGAGAGGCAGAAGCTACTCCGTCAAGCAATGACAGATCCGAATGTTCTAATGTTAGGTTTTCGTTCCAAGTTAATTTATAACTGAGACATGGCCATACGTCAATTATGACAATTATTCATGAGTTTAGTTGACGTATTAAATTATAGTTTCGGCATTTACAAAATTGTTTGACGACCACCGTAGAGGAGTCTTTAAGGACAATTGTTTTTGTGAGACGCCAGCCCTTGAGGTCTGAGCCCAATTTCCGGTCGCGCCACAGGAAATACTTTTTTGCATTTTCTGGGTTTCGTGATTTGTAAATTTTCCATTATGTTTCTGATTCTGTATGTTGTCCAGATCAGTGGTTTAGTTTCATTATTTCGTATTTCTTAGGGAGTTGTTTTTACCACGTAAGAGTTAAAATTGAAAAAACCGTTTAATTAATCTGTTTTAAAAAATTTATATAAATTTATATGCTAATACTTTATTATTTAAATGAGTCATCAACCAAATAACCATCTAATCGTTATCAAAATCAAACATGTTCAGCGCAAATGAATTCTACAGTTCTCGGATTAGTTGAAACGTTACTATTACATATTCATGGAAATGTCGTAATCGGAGCGACACGTAACGTTGAGTCTCATTGAATAAAAAATACTGTGATGATATTTGTCATGAGATTATTATTATAATTTATTAGCCGCCGATGTTAAATCAATATAAGAGTTGTCAACTTTATACATTGTGAAGAATTATGCTTACATCAGATTATTTTATATTATGTGCTTTAAATCACGTATATAAATAATTATGAATAGATAGGGGCAATATTACACACATTGCCTGATCCCAAAGTAATTTCAAGTAATTCTTGTTGAATCTTAAAACACAGGTTCTTCAACGAAACACCCAGACTCGAGAAAATGTTGAAGTGTTTTTACACTTTAATTGAGTGTGTGTTTATCTATGTAGATCTTATTCGTATCCGACTGAGAATTGAACTAGATTAAGAATCTAGTTTGATTTTCGCCCTGAAATTTAGTGCAGGCGCTGTTCGGTGGTTTCGCGGTACCACCAGCCTCCAGGCCAGCTGTTTGTAAGCCACTCATTTTTGTGTAATAATGGCGGGTTATGGTGTAACCAGCCCGACGATGCTGTAGGTTTAAGTCACCAATATTTATGTACGATGTGAATGTGTAAGAACTTGAACACTTGTCGCCACGTCACATCGTCCCGAATAAGCTTCGGTGAAATGTGTGTAAAATGTTTTGATTTCATCAACTATTATTTCATAGTCAAGTCACGATAGCCGAGTGGTCGGGAATGGAAATTCGAGAGACCCGGAGTTCGATCCCCAGGCAGGTATGGGTACCAATGGGTTTTTCTAAAACCTATGTACGAATTATGTCGATGGCTTGGAAGATAAAGACGGCGATGGTTCACCACCTGTCACGTTGTCCCGAAAAATATCTTCGTGAAGGAAAATGAAGGGACTTAATTGTCTAGACTAGACCTCTGTTGGTCTACCCCTGTATTGGGAATTGGTGTGAAGTGATCATTGGACAGCAGGGGTCAAGAGTACTGGATACCTAGACGAATGTATGAAGAAGATGATGTATCTGAAAGAAGGAAAGAAGTATGTAGGAATTAAGGATCTGTTCTTTCTCTGGCTACCCCGTCAGGGATTGTGCGTGAAGATATGTATGTATGTATGTATTTATTATATTATTTCATAAACACTACAAACCAATTAATTTCATAAATTACTTTATATTGAAGTTAACAACGATTTATTTGAATTAAATTTAAATACACCAAAGTATGGAATAGGAACCTAGTACCTTGACACTCCAAGTCTGCGTCACGTCCGGATTTATTAGGATAGAATTATAACGTAGAGCGTGACCCAGCGTGTAACTATTTAGCTACGCACGAGTCACGTTCTACAATTTGTTGTTATGTTGAGTTTCATCGTTTAAATTTCGAATCAAATAATTTACTTACTGAAATAAGAGTACAAATTCGTTTATCGATAATAATTTTTATCTAAAGCACCGTTTACAATGAGGGCCCCTCTGACGGCATGAAACAGGGCGAAAGAAAAGTAAAGCTTTTTAAGGACCTCTGCTTGGCATGAGAATGCAATGTGTACGTTTTAACATAATTAAACGCAATAACTAAGTTACTTAGTAATCTTACGCCTAATTCCTAACGGGGTAGCTTACAGAGAACAGATCGCCAAGTGTCATGATTCTAAAATACTCCTAAGTAAATTATTTTATAAATTTAAAAATTTTACATTTAATTATATTCAAGACTATAATTTGGAATATTATAATAGTTAGTTCGGTTAATTTCAATGACTATTGTACTAAGAGATCGGCGACAGCAACAAAGCAAGAAATGGTATAATTCATTTAGCCGGTGGGGCGTAAACTCTTCTTTGAACTCAACCTATAACTATTCTTGGAAAGTGTTAAATATTCTAGACATCTGCAACGGTTAGGTGGTACCTAGTGAAATTTTCCGTGCAGTGTCACAAATTTATTCCTAATATAATATGTAGAATGCTTATCCCATAAGTATTACAACGTTGAACTGACAATTGTTGGTGGTCATTATATGTTTGAAGTACCTGCAAGTTTCGAACACGGTGCGAATAATGGGTGTTCAGTACGTCGCTTTAGACATCTGAGATGGAATCTGTTTAATGTATGATGTGGTAGGAGCCTCGTTTAAGAGGCAAACGACTGCCATGTACAAGGCTACTTTCGTACAGAGCTTTATGTAATGTGAACGAAATACTATGGGACCAAGTTAGCCAAGGCTGCAGCAGCCGCTCAAATTTGTTGTTCATTTCCTGTCATCAAGGAGTACTTGGTGATACAGTGCTGCCCAGACACTTAACTTGTCTACAAGCTCAAGCGAGTCGCCACTGCTTTGATGTCGAACGGATTCTCTGCAGTGAAACAGAAGTATTACTTGGTTTTCTTTTATACAGATTTTCAGTTCAAATCTTCGACATGAATTCTCGAAACTCATATAAGTATTTGAGACCCTCCGAGCCACATAACATAAATCGTCTGTATGCATCATCATGGTGATGTTCATAGGTGAAAGACTTTTGGTGTGAGCCACCTGATAGATTGAACGCCGTCGATACGATAGCAGATACTAACATAAAGTCTACAAAGCCCGAACTACTACGGCGAAGTACAGCAACAGAGTTATTGAGTACGTCTCTGTTAAACGTCGCAGCTCGCCGAAAAGAACTCTGGATTGCTCACTTTGGATCATTCTTACAAACTTATCCGCGCACCAAGATTCTATAGTACCACCCAGTGCTCCTCGGGGCACACTGTCAAAGGCTTTTCTAAGTAAAAAAACATAAAACATTTACATAACATAGTCCTTTTTAATCTCTTTTCATCGGAGCTTATTTAGGACAAAATTACCTGAGGTGAGTAAAACCCCATTTTACTTATTTAAAAGCATCGTCCATTCCTTACACTGGGTAGATGAGAGGTCTTCACGATTAAGTCTTCCTGAGCCCCTTTTCAAAAGACATTTTTGGGATATCGTGACAGGTGACAGGTGTTTGTCACTGTCTCTTATGTCCGTTAACGATATAAAGTCGTACATGAAAACCCTTGTTGAACAACCACTGCCGGAAAACTTTTTTCGTTGTTTTGAAAAAACTCATACGTTGAACGAATGACCTGTCGACCGGCGATTCCGACTATTCACCTCCGGCAAACGTGACTATTTAAAAAGTATCGTGTCATATAAAAAAATACTATTTAGCATGAAATGGACAAAGTATTGAAAAGTCTTTTGTAGCGTATGTAGTTACTTTAAATTTGCTTCCTGGTTGTTAAACATTAAAAAGATACTTCCCAAAGTGGATAGCACCAACTGTCGCATGCCAGACAAACTTTATAAGTTACTTAATTTAAAGCATGTGTTATACAGGATTTTTACAGTTGCGAGTTCGAATATCCCTGAGTCAGTTGAATTTTTGCTTGAAATAAAGGTACGGTGGCGGTTAGATAGTTTTAGTTAGCAGTTAGTGAAGATATGTTGTTTGCCTTCCAGATGCCCATCAGACATCCACTAAAAAGATATGCGGATGAGTACTGAAACTATCAGAACAAGATTCAAAGACGGGTGACGGGCAGGGTGATTCTATAAGGCAAGGTGTACCTTGCACCCAACTGTAATCGACATCCGCTTTGTCTTTGCGTGGCGACTGGCGAACCCTCCTATATGTCTTCCACTGCTACTCCGGTGGACTTTATAAGAAGCAATGAATGAATGAAATAAACTACCTTACAGTAGATTCGAATTGCATCACAACAGACCAGCCATTGAGTGAGGAAGCATTCTTCAAAAGTTCAGAAAGCTCAATAAAGTTTCCTGTTGTCCTGACGGAAGTCAATAGGGATAATTAGGTACGTTATTTGGAGCGATGTACGACCCGCTTACTCCTCATCGCTTGATGACTTGAGGCTCTGAGACTTGGGCCGATCGTCTCGTCAATCTAATAGAGGAGAACTCTTTTTCATTGTTAAAGTTAAACTGGGGCTTAGCTTGATTTGGATTACTGCTATGATTTCTTTTTCTCACTATTTTTGTATCGTGAAAGACTGATACTGTGATAAAACATCTCGTATGACTAACAAAGAAATCTCCAAATGAAAAAATGCCATTAAAAATACCTATATGCTATTCAAACAATACACATAACGTCACATACATTGCTCCTGATCCCAAAGAATGTTTAAGCACTTATAACTGAAAAAACCACATAGTTTGAGTTGGTCTAGAGCATAAGATAGTTAAATATAATATGATTACCCATAAGACACCTATAAGTCATGAGGCATACTCTACACGAATTTAATAAATAAATAAATAAATAAATTTTATTACGCAATTAGTATTGATTTTTAAAGTATATTTATGCTAAACTTTATGTTATTAACTTTTATGTTAGCATTTTTCTCTTTAATTCAATAAAATAAATATCTTCTCGCAATTCCAATACAGGGTACACAGAGGTCTAGTCTAGACAATTGGCACCCTTCGACCACCTTCCACCGAAGGTATTGGACAACGTAATAGCTGAAAAAGAGCCCGTCGCTGTCTTTTATGTCCAAATAACGATATAATACATCGTACATAGGTTTTGAAACAACCTACTGAGCGAACCCGCCATCTGGGATCGAACTCGGATCTCTCGACTCGAAATGCCGACTAATTAAACACTCTCGGCTATCGTGACTTCGACAGCTAGTAAAGAATACAAAAGTTAATAGCATGTCTCGTTACCTCTGTCTCCTGTGTGTTCATTATCTAATGCTGAGTGCTAGGGCTATGCAGTAACGACACGTTCCTTTAACGATGCAACATTTCACGCACTCCAGTAAAATTATTTATAACTCAAGGAATATTCTGTTTTTTTTTAATAAGTAAACAAAAGGATATGCTCAATAACGGTAATTTTGTTCAAAATGAGCTCCGGCAGTAGGTTGAAATAGGACAAATCTATTTTAACCTCGAGCAACGACTGATAAACAAAGAAGATGTAAAATCTTCAAAAATAACAACATCGCAAGTATGTTGATATTGTCTTTGATTCGTAGCGAAAGAAGTATGGTATTCTGATTACCTAAGGATCTGTTCCTTCGGCTACCCCCGTCAGGGATTGTGCGTGAAGATTCGTGAAGAAACACGTGTCGCGTTTAATCAATTGTGTCGTAAATTACCCCTTCTTCCGGTTGTCGTAGGAAAGTTCATGGTTCAAGCCTTAAATGAAATCTGCTGTCGCCAACCAGCAGACAGTACATTTTACAGTGGTGTTTTCAAATGAATTGTGTGTGTGAAGTTAAACGAAATTATTTGAACAAAATAGTCTTGTTATTTCATAACTAGACGTACTTGTATACGTATCTTATCACCATGTAGTGTCACAAGACCTATTCTACTTGATGCTGAGAAGGTACATGATTATCTATATTTTAGATATAATGTATAAGTATATAGATAGGGCAAAATTACATAGTTTAATCAAAGATATCGCTGTTTAGCGATAAGTTTGCTCATTTTGTACATCCAATAATTCTTCATGTAAATGTATTTCTTAATTTATGTGTACAATTATACAAAAATAAATAAAGTAAAATATCGATATTGCTCATGTAATATCTATCTCTCTTAGTTATTAATTAAATAAAAATATGAATTCCGACATTTTTTGTCTTCCTTCTTTCTTAGAAATGGCCCCTTTATTATAACATCTTTTGTATTATATGTTTTGTTCATATGCAATCGGTAATGTGTATGTGGGTACACCCAAAGCAAAATAGGCCAGATTCCGAATGTCACGGCAACTCTGGAAGCTTAATTAGGGAGCCCGTGTCCGCGTGACTGTGAGACTATAACGACTTATTCCGGGTAATGGAAACCCAAACCTGGGGCCTGGACTAATATTATAAAACAGATTAGAAAATGACCTCGATAACTATTTAGAGATTAGGCGGAGGAATTCTGTTGGGTGTAATCACATTTGGGTGGCGGGTTTTTCTCGACTGAGCAGTAACTATAATATATCTTCACGCTACCCCATACTCAGGATAGATAGAAGAAGCGAAATTAAGTCCTTTTGACTCACGTTTTAACAGTAGAGCCACGCATCAGCTTTTGTTGTTGCATGAACAATACTCGACTGGGAAGTACCACGACCTCACAGAATATTTCATGCTCGTTTGCCTCGTTTTTCTATAAATAAAAGCATTTTTGGCACGTGACAGGTGGTGTGCCGATAAAATCGTTCATAACTTTTGACCGTACATACGTTTTGACGCTAACGGCTTACCACCTGTCAGGTTGTCCGCAAAAATGTCTTCGGTGGAAGGTGGATCGAGAACTTAATCGTTCAGACCTCTGCCCATCCCCGTGGGGTAGGCGCGGTGAATATATTTTTATTAATTCTTGTTCCGATACCAAGCAGATGCGGATAGCAATCGCGATATATCAGATCAAAATTGTAGACCAGTACCAAAACATTACTACCATACTGGTACCATTAGCCGAATCTTAGAACTTTTTACGTTAGGAGACCATTTTCCCAGTGGGCTTTAATAGTCGTTAAGTATCCACATGATAAAAAAATATCTTTGCGCAATCACAGGGTAGACAGAGGTCTAGTCTAGACAATTTATGTCCCTTTGACCTACCTTCCACTGAAGATATTTTTAGACACCCGGACAGATGGTGAGCCTGTCGCCGTCTTATGTCCAAGCCAACGACATAATCTTGTACATAAGTTTTTGAAAACCCATTGCTTCGAGCTGGCCACCTGGGGATCGGAACTCGGTCTCTTGACTCGAAATCTGACCACCCAACCAACCAACCATATATATGATATCATTATATAATATTTGACTACTCATCTTTTTTACTTAATATTAGACGACCTATGGTCGAGCCGAGTCAAGTGGCAGCATACTAGTTTTGTGGGCGTCATATTCTGGGGTTCTGTGTTGAATTTCAGATGGTTCTGTCGAAGCAAGTAGTTATCTATGTCTTCTTGTCTGATTATTGTAGTACCTTCGTTAGTTTCAGCTACTTACTTTGGGATCGGTATCCGTGATGTTGTGCTCAGTCATATATTTATTTTATTTATTAATGTTTTTCTTTATATTTTTTATTTATTATTTGACGACATCTAGTTTTAAGAAGGCGCACCTCATTCATATTATATTATTAGTATTACGAATAATAGTGCACTATGGTTCATAAGCACTAAATCCTTTGGCCACTGAATCCTTTCTTTACCGAAGCTTATTTGAAAACAAAATGGACAGATACTGAGTTTATCGCTGAATTAGTTCTCTGAGTCTTAAAGTTTACAATATATTTGTTGAAAGACAAATATTTTGTAGATAATATTCATGCACACTTATAACATGTGCGGCGCATTACATACATATTTATAAGTGTACATGAACAGTACACTCATAAATATGTGCATTTATATACATAAATACACATATTTTTCCTACCAAAATATAGATAATTTATATTCTGGTAGATAACATTCATTTCAAAATTTATAAAATTTAATTGGTATAGACCATACCAATTAATTTGTATGGTTCAGATACCATACCAAATTAATTGGTATTTTGTATGCCAATTAATTGGTATGCACAGCTTAATTAATTTTTTGTATTAATTAGTATTTTTACCAATTAATACAAAGGATAAAATAATTAAAAAATGTCAAGGATATATTTTATTATATCCTTGATAAAATGTCAAGGATATAATAAAATATCCTGATATTTTTGTACAAAAAGGATACAATAAACAGGATATATTTTGACATATATTTTATATAATGTCAAATATATCCTTTATTAAGTATATTTACTTTAATAAAGGATATATTTTTGCCATTATATCCTTTATTAAAGTAAAATAAATATAAATATCTTCAAGCAATTCTAATATAGGGTTGAAGCAGCACATCATCTTCCACCATCTTCTTCATTGGTACGAGCCTGCCACCCGGGGATCGAACCTGGATCTCTTGACTTGAAATTCGACCACCCACTGATATCGTAACTTCAAAGTATTGAAGTGTATATGAAAACGACTAAAGATCTACAGTCATTGATTGTGTCATTAGTATGCAAAGTTGAATATCTAGAAAGTTCGAACATCGTCGGGATCAATTCTTCTTTTTACAACAATTTATTCTTTTGCTGTTTTCTTCAGTCCATGGAAGTAAAGGATTGACAGATTTTAGGTACTAAATAATCATGGTACTAAACTAACTGACCCAATATTAACCCAAGTTTTTGAGACAACGTGTCAACCTATCGCCGTCTTAGTATCCAAATATATTGCAACATTTACACAATTCGCTATTACTGGGGTATTTTAAAAAAGAATACGAGTAATGTCGAATAAACACGCTGGGCATTCCTGTTAACCGTCCAATTAAGCTGCAATAATTGTATTTGAGTTGGTTTACGTCAATAGTCGAATGGCGGGGCCTGAACCTGCGACGTCATAGCTGCAACCGTACCCCAAACCATTAGGGCTAATGGTCGCATTCAGCAGTGAACTTCGATTGGATTTACAGGAAACACAAAAGTAATCTTATCTAGTAGGTGGTTAGAATCATAGCAGAATGTCATACCAGTTCCGTCAAAAGTCCGCAGGATAAGTTTCTTAGGTTTTTAAAGTTCAATTACATGGCATAGGCAGATTAAGGAAGAAACAATTAATGAATCTTGCACATATAGTCATACCGTGTCATATAGTACGATTACCGCTAACGCTTAGCCATCATTTATAAAGGGTCCGTCACGACGATATAGCGCCTAAAAAGCCACCCACAAAGATTAATATGTTTCAGGAGTCAAATTTTTTCAGGACACAGAGTATAATCAGCGAGGCCCTAGAGGTATAATAATCGTGAGATTATCGAGAAGAGATGTAAGGTATTTAAGTTATACTAATAATAATTCGTTTTGATTTGGTTCATTATTTTAGTAAACAAGTGTTGAACTTTTATATAACAGTGCATGTGGGCCATAATTGTTCTCTGTAATATGTTTAAGATTGATTTTCTTTTGTCATTATCGGAGTCTTTCAACTTCATTAAATTCCTCAAAAAATTCTGAATCTTATGTACGAAAAGGTTCAGATTATTAATTTATATTTATAACAAACACACCGCCATAAATATCAACCCTAAATGGAGCTTGGTATCCAATGTACTTATTTTATAAGTATTTTTCTATTTATATTTAAAAAGTTTTATTTTAAAATGCTACATATAAATAAAATAATGTAAATCAATAAATTACATTTTTATTCTTTTTTTAATTTACGTGTATGTATTGATTTTAAAGCATATAAGTAATGCAATACATTGGTCATGAAATTCAGATAAAAAACGTTGTGTCTTACACGTACGAAATTTTAAAATATGACTGTTATCCAGATAGTTTTATTTCAGTTCGTCTTACGATGTCGAACTCCGCCGCTCAGTATGTACAATTGAGCACTAAAGCGGAAAACATAATATCAACAGCGGCCGCGACAGGCTAAGTGAAATATATTGCCAACTCTTGAGAGGCTACCCGTCAAGCATTATCGACAGTTGCGAATGAATCAATGTTAGGAGCTTTGTTCCAAGAATTTATAACCGAGACATGCGATACATCAATTATGACACTATCTTTTGAGAGTTTAGGTGCCGTATTAAACTATTGTTTCGATATTTAATAAAATTGTTTGACGAATCACCGTAGAGAAGACGTGTGTACACCCAAGTTTTATGGTGACGCTTAAAGCTCTGAGGTGTTCCGGGTTCGACTCTGTCGCGTCATTGTAGAAAATACTTTTTCATATTTTCTCGGGCTCAAAAGCGCTTGTACCTTCATTGTTATTGTTGATTATGTCTGTGATGTTGTCACTATCTACATATGTATTTGTCTCATTTTATTCGTGTTTTAGGGAGCCGTTTTATAGTTTTTTAAAGAAATATAACTGGTAAACTGTTAAATTAATGTACTTGGCTTTAAATTTATATTACGCAATTTTATTGATTTTAATGCAAATTTGTTATGCTTTTAAAATGTTTATATCGTTGGCTTGACATAAAGATTTATGACGGCCTACCACTCCGTCACGTTGTCCCGAAAATATCTTTCGTGAAAGGTGGGTCGAGTGGACTACATTGTCTAGATAAGACCTCTTTCTACCCTGTATAGGAATTGCGTTAAGATATTTATTTATTTATCTTTGAAAATTTGTTGTTGAAACTTTATGTGATTACGTTAAAGAGAAAAAATGCATTTTTAAAATTTCTGTATCAATTCTACTTGCTAATACTTCCTTATTATTTAATGAGTCATCATATCAATAACCATATAATATCTATTGGGGTCTGAGACCTATTTCATTACGCTGAAACGTATTTACGTACCAGCGTAATGAATTTAAGTGCCTTTGGATGAGTTGAAACGTTAATAATATATATATTCAAGTAGAAATGTTTTAATTGAGCGAGACACGAATGAGCCTCATTGAACATTGTGAAATAATACTGAAATAATATCAGGATGATATTTGTGACGAATTAATATTATAATTATTATACGCCGATGTTTAAATTATAAGAGTTGGTTAACTTTAACGTTATGAAAATTATGCTGGCACTAGATTATTTTATATAATGCGTATATAATCATGTACATAAATAATATATAAATAGATAGGGACAATATTACATATATTGCCTGATCCCAAAGTAAGTTATATTATATTATTATTATTATTTATTTATTCACGCACAATCCCTGACGGTAGCTACAGAGAGAACAGATCGCCAAGTGTCAGATCCCTACATACTTCTTTCGCTTCTTTCTGATTCATCATCTCTTCACATGCACGTTTAGGCATCCGAGTACTTTGACCTTCCTCTCTTCGAGCAATTTGCTCGACATGGTCTTCGAGTTAGTCCTGGTCACCTCGACACTTTTAACATTAACTTTCGCGCTATATTTTCAATTATCTGGTCTTTCACTCATTCGCTCAACGTGCCCAAACCATCGAAGCACGCCCTTATCCATTTTTGAGACAAGGTCACTTTCAAACGTGCCATATTGCGAATATCTTAGTTTCGCCTTCCGTCGGCCATGGTAAGGCCGCACATTTTACGAAGAGAGATCGCATCTCCACCGCATTCAACCTGTTTTTTATGCTTCTTCTGGCATACCCAGGTTTCTTGCTACATAACAAAGTCGGTACCAACACTGCGTTATGTATTGCAAGGCGTGCACTTTCACAACGCCTGCCTTTTGATTAACGCAGCCAGTAAGAAACGCTGATCAAGTTCCCGGCAGCGACACGCTTCAGTCCACATCTAAATCAATATCTTCCAGCCCACAGCCAGTAAGTAATGGAGTATTATGCCAAAGTAAGTACTGAGTATTCCTATGAAATCGAAACAAGGCGTTCTTCACCAAACAGCCAGACTCGAAAAATATAGAAGTGCTTTCATACACCAAGATGCGAACTGATTCCTAGTGAGTCCTAGTGAGACTCAAGAACCCGCAGAGCTTATACGAAAATGGGTGTAAAGCCACTTATTCTTTTGTGTTATATCGGGAGTGGCTTATTACTATTATGGTGTAACTAACTTGATGTTGTAGGTTTAAGTTCATTACATATTTATCTACGATATGAATGTAAAAAGCACCTTGGACACTTAAGTCCGCCACTTGTCACATCGTGTCCCGAATAAGCTTCGGTTAAATATGTGTAAAAATATTTTTGATTTCATCAATTATTATTTCATGTAATATTAAATACAAACAAAGTAATTACAAATTATTTTGTTGAAGTTAACGACGCTTCAATAAAATTTTTAATAAAATTTAAAGTCACGATATTGAGTGGCTGGGTGGTCGGAATTTCTGAGTCAAAAGACCGAGTTCGATTCCCAAGAGGCAGGCGCGTACCAAGGGTTTTTAAAAAAACTTATGTACGAACTATATCGTTATTTGGAGATATAAAGGCGGCGATGGCCCATCACCTGTCATGTCCTGAAAAATATCTTCGGTGGAAGGTGGTCAAAGGTGTTGTTGTCTAGACCCTCAATACTCTGTATTGCGTGCAAAGATATTTATTATTTATTTTATTTTAGTACCCAGAAATTCCACCGTGTCACGTCCGATTTGTTGATAGTATTTCGTCGCGAGAGCGACCGCAGCGTGTAACCGCTTAGCTACGCACGACACGTTCTACAATTTGTTTTTATGTTGAGTTTCACTGTTTAAATTTCGAAAAAGACTGTTAAATTCCTAAAAATCAAATCAAATAATTTGCAATACCAAAGAAAAGAACAATTCGTTTATCGGATAGTAATTTTTAATCAAATTGTTTTGTAAATATGTTCTTGATGGAGATGAAACAGGCAAGGTACTAGTAGCTTTTTAAGGACTCTGCTTGAATAAAATACAATGTGTTGTTACAATCAACGCCATTACGAAATTTACGGAATTTAGTCTTTAGGCAATACCCTAACGGGAAGCCAGAGAATATCTCGCCAAGTGTCACGATTTTCATAATTTCTTAAATAAATTATTTAATAATTATTATTTAATTGATATAAATAATTTATATTAATTGCTATCCAAGAACATAATTGGCGTATTAAATAGTAAGTCTGGTTAATTTCTGATTATTGTACTAAAAAGCTCGAAGTGAAGCTGCAACAAAGCAAGAAACGTGTTAATTCATTTAGTTTGAGGCGTAAACCTACTTTGAACTGGTCCTTTAAATATTCTTGTAAAGCAAATATTTTAGATATCTTCGCAACGGTTAGTTGTGGTAAATTTGTGTAAAGTCGTTCCGTGCAGGCAAATTTAATTATAGCTAGCTTTTGTCGGCGGCTACGAACTTGTGGAAATATTATAATAAGTACCATTTATATATTTTGCTTGCATATGCAAAGAAGCTGATTTGAAGTACCATCTTTTTTATCTTACTTTTATTTTCCGCGTATAATGGAAGTTTAGGTTTTGTATGAAATTCAGTAGACAGATATTTAATAGACTCCTTTTACATGACAATGATCTGCGAAATTTAGGCTCATCCTGGGTAAGGAATATTTTCTGTAATAATCACAAAACAGGAAAGTATCTATGGATATTATGCCTACCTCATAACTATTCGTTGCTATTCTGTCCGTCTGTTTTAATTTTGTACCGAAAGGTTTCGATATTCGACATCCTTTGATAAATAAGCGCAAGTTACATTAACATTCATATTTTTAATTCTCTAAATATAAAAATATTTATACATAGGAACATCAAATGACTTGCTCTAGTCCCAAAGACCTACACTCACATAATGCTTTTGGCAAATTAATTTTAAATTGCTATTGTGGTTTATGACACGAAGTTAATAAACAAATTTATTTTCACATTTAAAATATTATTAATAATTAATTATTAATAACTTCGCAATGGCTGGCAACGTCGCTGGTGCCTCTGGTATTACGGGTGGTCGCGGGCGGCGAATACTTACCATCATGGGAGCTCTTCTATTTTTTTAGTTTATCTAGACATGTAGGATAGATAGAATGAATTTGGTCACAGATGATCTTTGACAAAATTCGTTTGCTTACGAAAAAGAATTTTAGTTACTTAAAATTTATTATGACGCTATATTTTCACACCAATTGAAGTATTGTCCCACAGGTACTCATGATATTTTATCTAAATAAAACGTCAATCAAGCTAAAAAAGTCCAATACTCAAAAATAAAATAGGGACACTTAAACCTCATCATATTCATCATTCATACCTAATTGGGAATCACCGGACTCGTCAAGAAACGGTAAATTTTTCATGGAATTCATCTCAAAAAGCTCTATCGCTTGATGCGCCTCACTGGTGTCCAGGAGAAATTGAATTATAACTTATTTATAGAAGCACGCTTATGATTTCTTTTTATTTGCCTTTTTTTCATCTTCTATCTTCACGCAAATACTCCATGCTAGGTTAGGTAGAGGTCCACATAAAAGAATTTTCATCAACTTTTCACCAGTTTATATGTGACAATATGACAGATGGTAAGTTCGTCTCTCTATTACTCATATATCCCAAAGCCAAAAATATAAGTCGTACTAAGTATTGAAAACCACATTGTGCGAGGCTACCATCTGGGGATTGGAAGTCTGATTCGAAATCCAATCACCCAACCACTCGGCTATCATGACATTAAACTTTAATGATATGAAATAGATAATGATAAAGCAGGATTTATTAATTCTAGATTTTTCAATTTTAGAGAAAAGAAAATTTATTAAAATAAAACATTTGAACATTACTACAGAAAGACACGTAGCGCATTTGCCCGCTAGCTGAGGATTTTATAAGGAATGCCTTCCATGTCGTTTTTGCGATCAGCTGAGGCAGAAGGTCGCTTAATGGGAGACAATTAAATTAGCCTGTTGCCTTTCTTTGGAACGTTTCATAAGACGCGTGACTATCATTACGACAGAGGTAGGGTGCGTTATGAATTGATTTTATTTCATTAGTCATTTCAATTAATTTTAAAACAAGTTGATTTTATTATCCTACTAATATTATTATAATTATAAATGTAAAATTTTCTGGTTTGGACGTTTGCTTGTTCTTTGAGGAAAACGGAGGATACTGTACATAAAATAATACCAAAAGCTTACTAATTTAAAAGCAAAATTTTCCATAAAAAATAGTGTACCATTGAGGTACGCTGTAGACTTGATATGCGAACATATACATGACGTATAATATAGACAGTGTCTCTTCGTTATTGGAGGGATTGCCATTATTGCCACGCTCGGCAAACGGATTGGCGAACGCTGTACCAGATTACGTAATATGTTGCAGGTGTTGTGCTGTCTACGGTCTCGATTACCTGTACAATATCTGGCCCGACTTGATGTATCACTGAAACGTAAATAATGGTATATCTTTCAAAAATATTTCGACAAAACGAATTTCGCATCGAATCAATCAAAAGAACCTGCAGCTATGAAAGAAAAAGAACATTAAAAAATTTTCTTTAAAAATTTGTATTTGAAGTTGCCTTAACTTATACGTCAGAGTTTCCGGAACAACCCAACCTTACTGGCTACGCTTATTTCTTTAAGCAACTTCATGATTTTTTTTTCCAAAACTGGAATATACAGAGGTCTTGACTTATTAAGTCTCTTCGATCCACTTCATTCGTCGGTTTGGGTCATATCACTTGATATGCGAAAGTATATAATAGACATATAATATAAACAGGCACTCTCGTAAAGAAGAAGAAGTCACGATAGCCGAGTGGTTGTAGGTCGGAATTTGTCAATAGACCCGGAGTTCGATCCCAGTTGGTAGGCCTGTACCAATGAGTTTTCAAAAAACTTATGTACGAATATCGTTGGCTTGACATAAAGGCGGCGATGGGCTCACCACTCACAATACGTTGTCCCGAAAATATCTTCGTGAAAGGTAATGAAGGACTTAATTGTCTAGACTCGACCTCGTCTACCCTGTATTTTGGAATCTCTGTGGAAGATATTTTTATTTTATTTTTACTCAAAGAAAGGCTAATATTGCCACGCACGGCAAACGGATTGGCGAACGCTGTACCAGACACCTGATCTAACGGCCTGTTCATTTTTTGGTCTTGTCAGGCTTCTTAAGGGGTGCTGCCCTGATGCTGAAGCCATGACATTAAGGAAAAATACTGGTAACTACCACTCAAAGAGATTTCACTTTGTTATGGTGCGTAGGTCCCACAACCAACAAAGAGGTAAGGGGTCGTCTATTTCGTCAATACACTCACCTATTTATCAACTTTGTTTAAGTCTTTCTGTTGCTGTTGATAAATAAATTTGCCACTTCGACACTAGATTGAATTCATATCATTCAATATAAACCTTCATTGGTTGAGTCGAGTGCAATTCTGAACGGTATATACCGTAAGCGAAATTGAAAATTATACTTTTTAGTGGTTGGGTGGTCGGAATTTCGGTCAAGAGACTGGAGTCGATCCCCAGGTAGCAGGCGTGTACCAATGGGTTTTCAAAAAACTTATGTACGACTTATCGTTGGCTCGACATAAAGACGGTGACGGGTCACCACCTGTCACGTTGTCCCGATAATATCTTGGTGGAAGGGTCGAAGGCTTAATTGTTCATAACTGCACTGCACTGCAACCCGAAGATATTTTTCATTTTCTAGTAGATGAAGCAATTGTGTTATTAAACAGAAACCACGAAGGGCACTACAAACAGCAAGATTATGTAGAAAAGTTGATTTCGAGAGTAGCCAATCCGGGTATCAAACCTGGGATGTCATACATGTTTGTTCTATTTATTTATGGTTGATTGATCCCATGGGGACAAAATGTTTTCATTTTCAAGGCATACTGGCAATAAAAAGAAACTGAAATATAAGTTTAAACAACGATTAAAGTCGGCGGGAAGCACGACAAGCAAATTTTTTTTTTGTCATGAGCTAAGGCTCTGAACGGTCATGGGGTCCTATGTCTCGTTATACCTACAATACAAGTCGTAATCATAGTTTGACATATTATGTAATATGTTGGGTAGGTGTGTTGTGTTGTTCATTGGTCTGATTATCGTACAATATCTGCCCGGCTTGAGGTCACTGAAACGTAACACTGTGTCTATCTTTTCAAAAATATATCGGGATAAAAGAATTTTGTATCGAATCAAACAAAAAACAGCTATGAAAGAAAACAAAAACACAATTTTTTTTTTTTAAAAATTTGTATTTTGTTGCCTTAATCTTAAGTCAGAGTTTCTAAACAACGAAACCAATGAACAGTGCTAGTATGCTTATTTCTTTACAACTTTACCTATTTTTTTCCAAAACTGAAATATAAGGAGGTCTGACTAATTTATTTTATTTTATCATATATTCTTTATTGTACAATTACAAAGGAAGATGAAAATAAGTACAAGTAATATACAGGTACAAGAGGCGGTCTTACGCACAAAAAGCAATTTCTTCAGACAACCTTGCCAGGTGAAGTGAAGAAGAAATAACGAAGAAATGAGGCAGTGTGTACCGCTGTTATTCAAAATAGATTACCAATGATGGTAGCCGTAATATAAAGGATTTTTTATGAATAAAGAAATAAGGAGATGGTGAAAATAATGGGAATGAAACTAAAAACGTGGGAAATGGCGTTAGGTTTCTAGATAGAATTGCATAGTTTTTTGAATGAAGGGAAGAGATGAGCACGTCGAATATGTAAGGGCAAAGTGTTCCACAGGCGGACAGCGGTAACAGTAAAAGATTTATTATAAAAGGAAGAGGAGTGTAGGAGGTCTGGAGGAAAGATTGATAGCGGATGAAGAAACCGATCATAGAAAAGGAACATAAATCAAACTGATCTTTTAGGTATTGGGGAGAGTATGGATTAAACAGCACGATACAAAGCAATGATAAAGTGGCCTCCTGCGAAGGCGGATTATAGCCACTGAGTTTTTTGCGTGAAATTCAGAATGTGTCATATTTATGAAGCCCAAATATGTAACGAATACTAAGGTTTTGAATTCATCAAGTTTGTTGTTGCTCTTCAGCGGTGTCGAGATAGCAATATCAGCATAGTCAAGGATGGCTAAAAGGACTATTAGGTCTCTTTTGATCCACTTCTCACCGTTTATTTTGGGACAATGTGTCAGGTGGTGAGCCTATCACCTACCCAGTGTCGAAATTGGTCTAATATCCAATATCCAGTATCCAACGAAGATGGGTTTCGAATCGTCGAAGACCATGTTCTGTCTGATCGGCTAGTTCTCCTAGCTTTGCGAATAAATGTTACATCTCTTTGCATTTTTGGACAAGTTGTTCTACGGGAGCAGTATCTGAGGAATTGTTCGATTAATTCCAGCCGCTGAATTTCACCATCTCACCTTAAGGCATTGTCAAAATTTCAACAACGACCCCTTTGTTGCTTTGGCATCCCAACAAAGTGCGATTTACGCAGAATTTCTGCCACCACCTGCACTCCTTTGGCGGAATGCCGCCGTCAGCGGTTTTTCAGGAGCGATTCGACTAGGACCTTTCAGTCAAAACGGTACTCTTCTCAAAGGCCGCCAACGCATCTGCAGTTCCCTCTGGAATTGCAGGTATTCATGGGCGGTGGTAATCACTTACCATCACGTAAGCTACCTGCTCTTTTGTCCTCATATACTGTAAATGGGCGATAGCCACGATAGCTTGAAGTGATTGAGTGATCGGAATTCGAATCAGGAGACTTAAGTTCTATCCTCGGAGAAACTTATGCTCAATTTGACGGTGGCGTAAACACTGGCTGGTCATTTCCACCACCGTCACCGAACTGTCGATAGCTATAACTGAATGAATGCTGCTGATAAATTTCGAGAATTTTATGTTTCTTGGGGAAAGTCACGAATGCCGAGTGATTTGGAGATCGGAATCAAGAAACCTGAGTTCTATATTCAGGAGGTTGGGTGGCGATAGCTTGCTACTACGTTGTCCCAAATAATGTATTCGGTAAAGGTGATTCGAAATTACTTATTCTAGACTAGACTTCGGTTCATCTTGTATAGGGAATGGTGTGGCGTGAACATATATTACAAATTTAATTTATTTTGAAGTAGTTTAAATAATAATTTGCATTTCAAATTAAGAGGCAAAAATGTATTTTCGCCTGGGTTTTGTTAAAAAATGATTGCTTAGTAAAAGCTGGGTACACCAACCCATGTATCTACAATATGATTTTTATTTTGTTCTGTTTGTTTAGTTTTTAAATATATTTTTCAGGTAACTTTATTCTTCATTCTAACAATAAATACTGTTACATGAAAACATTTTCTTTGTAATACGTATATCTATTATAGTAATATATAATATATCAGAACACGTATATCATTTTAAAAAACTTCTTTGATTTGGCGCCAAAGGAATATTATTTCGTGATCAGATTAAACAGAATGGTGTTAACATACATAGATAGAAATGAAGATTTCCGCTAGGCTCATCGTATTATAAACAAGACCTGAACTCTTGTATTTAATGCTCATATGCTCTATATGACATGCCCAAATCAATCTTTTATATATAAAGAAATTCATCTGCCTCTGCCTCTATGCTGTCGAGATGCGTGTGTGCTACTGATATCCTCTTTGATTATGAATGATTTTGCGATTGAAAAAGCCCCACAAGCAAAATTCATAAAGGTGCGTCCACAGTTTGTTGATGCTCAAGCGTGGTCGGAAATCCCATCTGAAATGTATCAAGATACAGTATTGACCATGTTGTGAAACCTGTTACACTTTCTAAAACATGACTCTTCCAGCAGCCCCAGTACCTGGTCGGGTGAAGAACTACCCAAGCTCAGCTTGAAACTGGAATTTTCGACTTTTTAAGAGCTGAAGATCAGCCCTCATGTAGCCCAGCACCTCAACCCTTCAGACTTCAAATTATGGTCCGCTTTTAGGAGGATGCTGCCTGCTCTGAACGATGCGAACAAATTGAACCCCTGCACATGTGAGAAATTTTTCTTCATAGTGTATAAATCCACTGGTTCGGTAGCCAAACAGATTGTCAAGAAATATCGATAGTCCTGAATGAATTTAATGTTAGAGCTTTGTTCCGTTAATTTATAACCGAGACATGGCGATACATCAATTATGACAATTTATTCTTGAGTTGAATGAGCCGATTGACCACTCGTAGAGGAGGCAATACACCGGTTTTCATGGTGTCGCTAGCTTTGAGGTCCCGACAATTCCTGGTTATTTCCAATGCTCGTACATTCCATGTTTTCTAGGTGGATTCCATGACAAGTGCTTAGGTCCATTTCGAAGATCAGAGCAATGTTTGTGATGTTGCCCTTTATTCATGCCATGTACTTATTCTCGTTTTGTTTTGTGTTCTGTATCAGCTGTTTACTACTTTGTTTTAGAACTGTGAATTTGTGTTTCCAAATTTCAATTTTGAAATTTTATTTGCTAATACTTTGCTGGCTGAAATGAGTCATGGATATCAATAACTATTATTAATACTGTAACCAACACAGTCTGAAGGCAACTAGTTCTATAGTTTTGACAGTTGAAACGTTAATGCTACTCTATTCAAGTGGAAATGTCGCAATGGAGCGAATATGTAACGAGCCTCATTGAATATTGTAGGAATAAATACTGAAATAATAAGTCACGATAAGTCACGATAGCTATGGCTGGGTGGTTTCCAAATTACGTCAAGAGACCCGAGCCTGATCCCCTGCGGCAGTACCAATGAGTTTCAAAACGCGCACTACATCGTTGGCTTGGACATAAAGACGGCGACGAGCTCACCAACTGTCCTGATAATATCTCGGTGGAAGGTGGGTCAAAGAGACTTAATCTGTCTGACTAGACCCCTGCCCAATTCCCCTGTATTGGGAATTGGTAAAAGATATTTATTTACCAAATAATACTGTGATGATATTTGTGTTTGGATTGTATTATATTATTAAAATTATAAGAGTTGTCAACTTTTACATTATGAAGATTATGCTAAGATCGATTATTTTATATAATGCGTATATAACTACATAAATACTATATAAATAGATAGGAAATATACAAATTGCTCTGATCCTAAAGTAAATAACGAGTACTGCTGTTATGAATGGAAACAAGGTGTTCTCAACGAAACACTCATACTGAAAATGTAGAAGTATTTTCTACATAGACCCGACCGAAACCACGAACTTGATTCCTAGTGAGTCCTAGTGAGACCAAGAACTCCAGAGCTTGTGATACCATGAAAACCGGTGTGAGCCACTTGTTCTTTTGTAAGAATGAGTGGCTTATTATCACTATTATGGTGTCACTAACTCTGATGTTGTAGGTTTAAGTTCATTACATATTTATCTACGATATGAATGTAAAAAGTACCTTGGACATAAGTCCGCCCTTGTCACATCGTCCCGAATAAGCTTCAGTTAAATATAATAATAAAAAATATTTTGATTTCATCAATTATTATTTCATGTTATATTAAATACAAACAAAGTAATTACAAATTATTTTAAGTTGAAGTTAACGCAGATTTATTTCAATAAAATTTTTAATAAAATTTAAAGTCACGATAGCCGAGTGGGTGGGAGGTCAGATTTCGAGTCAAAAGACCCGAGTTCGATTCACAAGAGGCAGGCTCGTACCAAGGGGTTTTAAAAACTTGTAAGCACAAACTATATCGTTGGCTTGGACATAAAGGCGGCGATGGGCTCATCACCTGTCACGTTGTCCCGAAAATATCTTCGGTGGAAGGTGGGTCGAAAGGTGTTGTTGTTGTCCTAGACCTCTGTCTACCTCTGTATTGCGTAAAGATATTTATTATTTATTTTATTTTAGTACCTAGAAATTCCAATTCTGTGTCACGTCCGATTTGTTGATAGAATTGTCATGTAGAGCGTGACCGCAGCGTGTAACTATTTAGCTACGCACGAGTCACGTTCTACAATTTGTTGTTATGTTGAGTTTTATCGTTTAAATTTCGAAAAGATTGTTAAATTCCTAAAAATCAAATCAAATAATTTATTTATCGAAATAAAGAAAAATTCGTTTATCGATAGTAATTTTTAATCTACCACCGTTTCGTAATGAGGTTCCTCTGACGGAGATGGAAACAGGCAAGAGAAAAGAAATAGGCTTTTAAGTACCTCTGCTTGGAATAAAAATACAATGTGGTTGTTACATAATCAAACGCCATTACTAAATTACTTAGTATCTTTAAGCTACAACTCCCTGGGGTAGCCAGAGAGAATAGTTCGCCAAGTGTCACGATTCTTAAGTACCTCTTAAATAAATTATTTAATAAATTATTATTTAATTGATATAAATAATTTATATTTAATTACATTCAAGAATATAATTGGCGTATTAAAATAGTAGGATTCGGTTAATTTCCTGTGATTATTGTACTAAAGTTCGGCGAAGCTGCAACAAAGCAAGAAATGCATAATTCATTTAGTTGCGAGGCGTAAACTCTACTTTGAACTTGGTCCTTTAAATATTCTTGTAAAGTGTTAAATATTTTGGAAGAGTATCTTCGCAACGGTGGGATTTGTGGTAAATTTTGTGTAAAATGTTCCGTGCAGTGTCATAAATTTATTTATAGCTAGCTTTTTGTCGTGACTATCAACTCTTGAAATATTATAATAAGTACCTATTTATATATTTTGTTTGCATATGCAAAGAAGCTGATTTGCAAGTACTATCTTTTTTTATCTTACTTTTATTTTCCGCGTATAATGAAGTTTAGGGAGTTTGCATGAAATTCAGTAGACAGATATTTAACAGACTCCTTTTACATGCATAACGATCTGCGAAATTCTAGGGCCTGTCCTGCAAGGAATATTTGTAATAATCGCCAAAACAGGAAAGTACCATGGATATTATGCCTACCTCATAACTATTCGTTGCTATTCTGCTTAATTTTGTACCGAAAGGTTTCGATATACCGACATCCTTTGATAAATAAGCGCAAGTTACATTAAGACTCATTTTTTAATTCTCTAAATATAAAAATATTTATACATAAGACATCAAATGACTTGCTCTAGTCCCAAAGTATTCATACCCGCTGATAATGCTTTTGGCAAATTAATTTTAAAATTACTATTGTGGTTTAAGTATTACCTAGTTAACAAACAAATTTATTTTCGCATTTAAAATATTATTAATAATTAATTATTAATAACTTTCGCAATGGCCGGCAACGTATCTGCTATGCCTCTGGTATTACGGGTGGTCATGGGCGGCGGTAATCACTTACCATCACGTGAGCCTTCTGTATTTTTAGCTTATCTAGACATGTAGGATAGGATAGAATGAATTTTGTCACAGATGATCTTTGACAAAGTTCGTTTGCTGAAAAATTTTAGTTACTTAAAATTTATTATGACGCAATATTTTTCACACCAATTGAAGTATTGTCCCACAGGTACTCATGATATTTTATCTAAATAAAACGTCAATCAAGTTAAAAAAGTCTCAACACCAAAATAAAATCAGGGACACTTTAAAACCTCATCATATTCATCATTCATACCTAATTGGGATCTAATGGACTCGTCAAGGAAACGGTAAATTTTTCATGGAATTCATCTCAGCTCTATCATTTGATGCGCCTCACTGGTGTCCAGTGAAAGTGGTAACTTTATTTGCTAGAAACGCTTATGATTTCTTTTTATTTGCCTTTTTCTATCTTCTATCTTCACGCAAATACTCCATACTAGGTTAGGCAAGGTCCA
>JAGSMR010000797.1:0-10988 GCA_029286605.1 Sericinus montela | reverse complement strand
CATAAAAAGACTCTTTTTAAATATTTCTCCTTTTACATGCATAACGATCTGCGAAATTCTAGGGCCTGTCCTGCAAGGAATATTTGTAATAATCGCCAAAACAGGAAGGTACCATGGATATTATGCCTACCTCATAACTATTCGTTGCTATTCTGCTTAATTTTGTACCGAAAGGTTTCGATATACCGACATCCTTTGATAAATAAGCGCAAGTTACATTAAGACTCATTTTTAATTCTCTAAATATAAAAATATTTATACATAAGACATCAAATGACTTGCTCTAGTCCCAAAGTATTCATACCCGCTGATAATGCTTTTGGCAAATTAATTTTAAAATTACTATTGTGGTTTAAGTATTACCTAGTTAACAAACAAATTTATTTTCGCATTTAAAATATTATTAATAATTAATTATTAATAACTTTCGCAATGGCCGGCAACGTATCTGCTATGCCTCTGGTATTACGGGTGGTCATGGGCGGCGGTAATCACTTACCATCACGTGAGCCTTCTGTATTTTTAGCTTATCTAGACATGTAGGATAGGATAGAATGAATTTTGTCACAGATGATCTTTGACAAAGTTCGTTTGCTGAAAAATTTTAGTTACTTAAAATTTATTATGACGCAATATTTTTCACACCAATTGAAGTATTGTCCCACAGGTACTCATGATATTTTATCTAAATAAAACGTCAATCAAGTTAAAAAAGTCTCAACACCAAAATAAAATCAGGGACACTTTAAAACCTCATCATATTCATCATTCATACCTAATTGGGATCTAATGGACTCGTCAAGGAAACGGTAAATTTTTCATGGAATTCATCTCAGCTCTATCATTTGATGCGCCTCACTGGTGTCCAGTGAAAGTGGTAACTTTATTTGCTAGAAACGCTTATGATTTCTTTTTATTTGCCTTTTTCTATCTTCTATCTTCACGCAAATACTCCATACTAGGTTAGGCAAGGTCCACATAAAAAGACTTTTTAAATATTTTCACAGGCTATATATGTAACAGCCTTCGACCAAATGCTGCCCCCGCGACTCTTTCCTCGCGGTTTTGTAGTTAACGCGAAACCCTAATTATTGTTTCCTAAAATAATGCTAGCCTTAGCGTTACACCTTACAACATCAGCTAGCGCCAGTGAAAGTCCTGCCGTAAAATCGGTCCTGACGTTTCAGATGTCTGGTCCGTTTGTTCCGGCTAGTCTCTTGAGACGGCTAGACCGATTTCAACGGATATACACTGGCAGAAAGCTGATTTTTTTGTGGCGTAACGTGGGCTAGTAGGTACCTTAGAAATATATTCACATATATTCCTCCAATAAAGAGGTAGAGAGAAGTTCAGACGATTAAATCTTTTCCGATCCACCTTTCATCGAAGATTTTGGGACAACGTGACAGGTAGCGGCGATTATCGTTTTGGTGCAGATTGTTAAAGAAATAAAACAGTTAAAACATGTCAGTTTCCATTTATTATAAAATATAACACAATACAACAAATTATTACTAAATTTCTAGTTCGAGGGGGTATAGTTTTAACCGAGTTTCAGCTCAATTTCAATATCGCATCGCATCGGTCGTGACCAGATCCAGGCTTCTGAATTCCGGTGACGCCGACGACGTGGGAGTCCGCAGCAGCAGCAGCTCGGATACCTGGCGAGGAACGTGCAAATATCTTGTAACGTTTTAAAGTTTTTTGTTTTTGGTACTTTGCTTTATATATCAATTAGAATATTATGTCATGGTTAGGAACTAGACATCAGTTACGCGCAGCGCTCTGATATCCTGTTACATCTTTTTACGAGTATATTATCTTAACTGTGCCAGAGCCAGCCCAAACAAAATGAGCTAATCCCGCAGTGATACTGATATCACAGAACGGGCTGCACGATCAGTGATACTATTCATTTTATAGTGCTACGAACGCGGTTATTGAGTATATACATAAAACAGCCTATGAAAGTCCATTTCAGGATTTCCTCCACGGTTATCAAAACACGGGCTGCAACGCGCTACTGCGTGAAACAGTTTTATTTAAACGACTTTCGCCCATTACTGTGAGACGCTTATTTCGCGTTGAATATGGCTTCAAGGACTTAAGTCAGTGTCCAAGTGTCTTTTAATAAAGAACAAGTGAAGAAGGTCGAAGAGAATGGATTCATACTCAATGCAACAAACCGGCGGCCCACGGACTTCTCGGAGCGAAGAATGCAGCAAGTTTCACTCTGTCTTGACGATCCAGGATTATAGACACCCAATCGGTTGAATTAGGATTATCCTCATCATTACGCCGTATTTTGAAATTAGATTTGAAATTAACCATATAAGATCCAGCTAAAGAACTAAACCCTAATGATTTAAATTTGCGTAAGTCATATGCCGAAACAATGTTTCAGTAATTTTCACAATATCTTATTTTCTGACGAAGCCCATTTCCACCTAAATGGACATGTAATCAAACAGAATTGCAGGTATGGGAGCAGAAAGGAAAACCCAAAGCTCACTTTCCTAAGGCTGCAATTTCAGCAAAAGGAATCATCGGACCTTTACTTGAAGACTTCGAGGCCGTTCAATTACCGTTAATTCTGCCGGAGTATGTGAAAATATTACGGGAGTTCTTAGCACCGATGCTAATGGAATTTGTTATTATAATCGTAACACATGGTTTCAACAAGATGAGCCACGTGTCACGCATCGAACGAGTCCTTGCCAGGTCAAAGATGTTTCCGGAAAAGCTGATATCCAGACGGGCTGACATCCTATGGCCATCCAGAAGTCCAGATCTATCCCAAGCAGACTTCTTTTTATGGGGTTATTTAAAGAGCTGTGTCTACATTGATAAACCGAACACTGCGTCAACTTAAAGAAAAGCCCTCGAAGAGATGTCGGCGATCCTGGGCGGTCTCTCGCAGAAGAGTATTCGAGAACTTCAGGACTCGCTTAGATGAGTGCAAAACCGAAACGGTGGTCATTTAGACGAAATAATTTTTAAAAAATAAATTACAACTAATTAGCTTTCGTAAATAAACGATTTCAAAATATGTTAAATGGTTTTATACGATTTTTTCAAATGTTAACTAATTCATGGCCACCCAGCATTATCTTATAATAAATTTTTAACTTTACATAATTACTTTTTCATTTGATAAAATTTTTTGGTAGCGCATATTACACCATACATACGAAAAATATGATGTTCTTCCGAAGTCCGTACAATTATGAACGTTTTGTTTACTTTTTAATTAAGGATACATTTTTACCTAAAATATTTAATACTTAAGTTTTGTGTTTATTGTTTCGATGTAATCCTTGGTGGTGAACCTAAATAATAATTAAATAAATATGAATGTATATCACAACATTCTCTCAAAAGCTTGGTCTCTAGGTTAAAAGGCTATAAACGAATATTTAATTTTTCTTCATCTGAATGCGTTATTTACGCTATTTATTAACTAAGAATTATTTAAGTTTTATCGAATAGTTTATTTCATCATTAACGCGTGTTAAAGTTTGTTGTTGCAAATAAGTCACGATAGCCGAGTTGTTGGGTGCTCGGAATTTTGAGTCAAGAAGAGTCAAGAGTGAGTCTGATCCCCTGGTGGCAGTTTTCATAAACTTATGTGTACAAATTTCATCGTTGGCTTGACATAAAGACGGCAACGGGCTAACCACCCGTCACGTTGTCCAGAAAATATCTTCGTGGTGGGTCCAAGTGGACTTAAATTTCTATACTAGACCTCTGTCTTCCCCTGTATAGGAATTGCTTGAAGATACTTTTTATATATATTTTGTAAAGTTTGTTGTTAAAGCTCCAAGAAAATAAATAAACCATGATAAGCACTGGCCATTAGTTTTGTAGTAGCTCAATTAATAACGTCTTATTTACAAAGAATGTCAACCTTGTTTGACTCGATCGTACTTACACTCATCGGAGACCTCATTTGTTTTTCTGAGACTCTTACTTAAATTTCCTTTACCATTCCGGTTTTACTTCTTCTTTTCGACATATTTCCACCCTTGTATAGCTAACAGACAGAAATTGGTTTAATGATAATGTCCGCTTTTTATTCTTATATATCTTAAAAGGTATAATAAAGTTAAATAAATTCAATGAACAAATACTTACATGAATTCAGAAAACAACTCTTCAATCGGCAGAGGTGTGAAATAATACCACGCGCAATATACCTTTCTTCCCTTGCAAAGCTCTGCACCTTTTTGTCTTTGCCCTGCCCAGAGGGAGAAAAAAATTCATAGATTGAACACATGATAAAAATGTATTGTAAATATTGACACAATAAGTTTAAATGGCTACATAATTGACCATACAGGCAATGTTTTTTAGAATCTGTCTAGATAACCCAAAAAAAGTATAACTAGTACTAATATAGCTGAATTAACTGAAGTTACCATCTTGAACACTGAATCTACCTTTCATATAAAAAGAAAAAGTATAAATAAAATACAAAAGCTTGGTAAGATACTAAAATAGAGTGGTCCCAAATGAGTAATTTGACCTAAGATTTTTATTCTTAACAACTAGAAGTTTCCATAAAAACAATTCTTCAATAATTTTGACATTCTTTTTCTTAACAAAACAAATTCATAACGTTTATTGTTTTTATAGGTTAAATTGAATTTCTACAGTCAAATACCTGCTTCTTGTATGTTTTTATACTCATAGGAAATCAGGTGTCGAGTAATGATCAGATCCTCAATTGGATTTATTATATCTATGTGTACACGCCCCGGTGAATTATGACATATAGATATGAAATTTCAGATAAAGCGTAATTGTAACTAATTGGTGCGTACAAACAGACGCCATGTGTAAGTAAATGTCGTTTCTTTGCATATCGCAAGGGTTTTTCATTTTAGCAATTATTCAACCTTACGTCTTAATAATGTAATATTATATTCGTACTGTCTATGGAAAAATATAGTTATTAAGTGAATACGTACATTATTGTGAAAAGCACTACTATAGTATTTCCGTAGTTGTGACCGACACGCTCAGTTAACCATTACGAATAGTTCATTTAAAATACAGATCTCTTAGTGGTGGAGTAAGTTAGACTTTGAGGGTACAGCCATGCATCAGCTTTTGTTGTTGCATGAATGGGCCGGCTCGACTGGGGAAGTACCACGACCTCACAGAATATCGGCGTGAAGTAGAAGTCTAACAAACTTCTACGTTTCGTCCAGAGTGCAGGTGGCCCACACTCCCCACCCTGGGGAGGGGGGCATTCTTCAAGGAGCAACGCATCCGCTAAGCCTCCGGTATTGTGGTGTCTGCGGCGGCGGTAATCACTACCATCGCGTGAGCCACCGCTCGTTTCAATTTCCTTTCATATAAAAAGATTCTACCCTATATCTGCCATCGTCGTCATCATCATAACGGCTTTTAAAAGTGGTAGTGCAACAGATGAACCTCCTCCGAAATTTAGTCTGGTATATTTCGTGAATGGTTTCTCGTCATATAGGACACATAGGATTAGGATTGGGTGATTGGAATAGAATTCAAGAGACCCAAGTTCGGTATGACTTTCGTTCAGGTAGCAGGTTCGTACCAAAGGGTTTTATAACAACTTAGTAACGTTCATATCGTTGGCTTAGACCTAAAAGACGGCGCGACAGGCTTCCACCCGTCACGTTTCCCAAAAAATATCTTCGTTGAAAGGTGGGTCAAAAATGAGCAGTTATTGGAGGCCCCATCTACCCCTGTATTGTCAGCTTAAAGATATTTTTGATTAATGCTGCCAGTGTCTGTTGGCAAACTATTGCCATTTTATAGAAGCTTTTTCCCTAGTGGTATCTTACGATACCCATTTAATGTTCAATTAATTTACTACCTGCTGGTAAATAATGGAAAACACGAGCTTGTAATGACATAACAGCCCAATCTGTTACATAGTAGCACTTAGTGCTGCTGCAGATTGGGCATAGCTGCCTCAAAGCACCAATTACAACGGTGAGGCTGTACTTAGGTGTGGAGAGCCTTAATTTGTACTTATCATTTACAAAAGTATTATTAATTAAGTGTACATTAAGGTATATATTTGAGAATTTGTTCAGATTACATTTTTTCATAAAGCATTTTTAATTCCTTCTATCTACAGTCATTTTCTAATGCCAGGGTAGCTAGAGATTTAGGCTATGTACTTTACGATCGTTATTTCACCGAGCACATTTGAACAGCTTGACAACCTGTCATCTCCATCTTGTAAATTAGCTAATATTACAATATTAATACGAGCAACATATGTATTTACATGACTCCAGTACAGCTTTCATATTCTTAACACAATGATTGCTCTTAACGATTACCCTGCTCTACGCTTCGAAGGCACGGTCACTACGCACCAGAAAGTCAAAAATTGTCTCATTTTTCCAGTAAAATTTCTTTTAATAACTTGAAGTAAGCACCAAATGTTTGTAATCGTTAACGGTTTCCGAACGAATGTAAGGCTATGTAGTGAACAAGCGGACCCATAGCAGACCCCACTATGAATCTTATGTTGGTGAATTTCTAAACATTTACAATAAGCCTTCAAGAGATGGTATCTTATTCGTCGAATATGCGGCGCCCAAGGCCGACTGAAACGAAGCGAAGTAGAATCGCAATATGTCCGGTTTGAAAGATCATCTTTCACTGTAATGAATAAAGGCGTGCTTAAAATGTTTTGAGCACATTGAGCGAATGAGTGATTAATTAAAATGGCGAGGAAAAATATATAGCGAACTCTTGTCTCTAGATTCGAATTAATTAATATGTAACTTTATTTGAACTTGTAATAATCCTTTTGTACCAAAGTAGAATAAATTCACAAGTGTATCATCTTGAAAATAAAGTACAAATTTCATTATCTGTACTATTTAACTTTGATTCCGTTGTAGCTTATGAAAGCCCTGAGAGTTCTTAATGTCTTATTATGTAGCAGAATCTCTTTAAAACTAATTGAAAATATTTACTGACACCACGTGACTGCCACATGATAGCCGGAGTGGTTGGAATTCCTGAGTCAAGAGACCTGAGTTCGGTCCCCAGGCAGGCTTGTACCAATGGATTTTTCAAAACCTATGTAATGATTTAGAGATCGTTGGCTTGACATAAAGACGGCGACGGCTCACCACCTGTCACGTTGGTCTGAAAATATCTTTCGGTGGAAGGTGGTTCAAAGAGACAATTGTCTAGACTGGGATCTCCGTCTACCTCTCTCTGTATTGGGAATTGCGTGAAGATATTTATATTTATTTTATTTATCTAATATTTGCCAGTACATTTCTTCATTATTCATAGCAGTAACCTGGCTTCATCACTTGGTACCACAATTACAAAAAAATGTGGTTTTTTTCTGTCGTAGTAATAATAATAAAATATCTTCAGGCACTTAATAATAGGGTATAGAGTCTAGTCTAGATATTGTAAAGTCCTCGACCCAATTCTTCCATCGAAGACATATTTTTGGGATAACTTTAATTGTTCAGACTCAATCTCTGTCTACCCTCATTGGGAATTGCGTGAAGATATTTATTATTTTATTTATTTATCTTATACTATAACCTCGAAGAATTGGAATTCCCGAAACTATATTCATTAGAAGTGCAAGAAACGAAAAAAAAAAAACTTCTGCATTAAAACTATTACTTGAAAATAGAATTCATTGATTTATATTTATTATTATTTTACAATAATTTTCAGTTTGAATAGAAGAAAAATTCTATGAAGCATTTATAATAATTCAAATTAAACTGAGATTTATTATTTAGTTGGACTGTGCAATAGAAACTTATAATCTTGGTGGTCTTTAGTGCACGGCGGCATTATGGCTGAAGTCAGAAAAGTATTCAAGATTGCAATGACGAGCTCAAGATGGCTATACAAAGGAGTTTTGATGTAAATTAACAGTAAAGAAATGTATGGTTGATGGCAACAGAATGAAGCGTAAGGACGAAAGCTACTATCAGCAAGGCGTTTGGTGATGAGAATTGGGGAAAGAGATTTCCTGACAATGTTGCTATCCAGTACATAGTGGATGTAATCGACGGCGCTCAGGCGAACTATTTTATATGGCGTAACGACGTACACTATGCCCAAAGAGAAATTAGTAATTTAGAATTCAAGATGGTAAACGATGAAGAAAGAAGCGGGAACCGAACCAGCTGTAAGAAAGAAAACAGAAAAAATCCATTCGACGTTGTTACAACTGCGGCGAAAATAGTCATATCTCGACACATTGTCCGGAACGGTCCCGCGTTTTCGCTGTAATCAGTACGGCCATATTGATCACGATGCACTTGGCTGCGGCCGGCGGCGTCGCGAGCACGGAACGCAGCGCCAGCGCTCCTCACAAGTCGGTAAACAGTTCGCGCTGAACGCAGCGCAAGATCGTGGTTGGCAGTAGTGGACCAGTCGGCAAAACTGCGCTCAGCTAACTTCAGGTGGGTGCGACAGTGACAGCAGTTGTGACAGCCAGACGTCAAAAGGTGAAACGAGGTAATGCAGGTGGAAAATAACGTAAAATTACAACAAGAAATCTCTCAACGAAGCTGGGATGATTAGTGTCAAGATTAAGGAATTAATAGTGAACGCTTTAATTGAATCCGGCAGCGACTTCAATTTAATGACGGACGAGTGTTTCATTACTGTTGGAACAGAAAAATACGAAGATAACTTATGTTGATGTACCTCGGACGGCCGATGGTGAATTCATTAGGAAAGATGTTCTTGGACATTACAATCGACGGAAAACTATCAAAATGTGTTATTTCATATAGTGGAAATAAAGATGTTATGTCTTTTGGATATGATTTAGGCCCAGAATTACTACGAAAAAATAACTACGATAAATGAGAATGGGTATGGAAGTGAAGTTTTTGTCTGAAAGTGATGAATGGAGTGCCTAAGTTGTGTTGTTTTTCAGATCTCCACTTGGAAGTTGAGCATATTTCTGATTGCCCATATAAGGGAAAGTTTTTCAGTGTATTGAAGGAATCCAATCCAATTGAAAGATGCACCTTTTGAGCTGCTGAAGATTGTTCTTGAAGATGACGTGCCTGTCGCCCAAGAGACCACGATGTTTGTCCTGGCAGAGCAGAGAATAGTTGAAGAGCAGGTAAAGTGAAAGTTCGATGGATGATATGTGCCAAGCAAGTTTTTCAGAATATTCAAGTCCTTTGGTATTAGTGGAGAAAAAAGATGGTTCAGTTAGGCTTGTGTGGATTATAGATCAAGCAGTAAAAAATTTAAAGATGAATTTCATTACCAGTGATCGACAATATGATAGATAAGCTGTGTGAAGCCAAAATATTTAGTGTTTTAATTTTAAAGAATGGTTTCTTTCATCTCAAGGTGGCTAAGGAATCTATCCTGTATACATCATTTGTGACACACTATGGCCAATCTGAGTTCCTTCGAGCCCTTCGGCTTGTCCATCTGCCCAAATTATTTTAGCAATTCATAAGCATTATCTTCATGATTTGATTTTGCAAGGCATTATGATGATTTTCATTGACAATATCTTAATTACAGCAGAAAGTGAAGAACAAGCAGTGAACGATCAGCTTGTGTTGAAAGTGGCTTCAGAATATGGGCTAAAGATAAATTGGAAGAAGGCTTAATCTGATCAAACCGGAAATTGAATACTTAGGCTACATGATAAGGAATGGGAACAAAAACCAAGTCCAGAAAAGACATGTGAAGCTGTCCGTAAGTACAAAGAACCATGAGATGTCAAACAACTACAGTTTCATTGGTTTAACCTCTGAAATAGGAATTTGCAGCACATTGAAAATTATGCCCTAATTTAAGCCACTCACAGATTCATTGAGAAAGGAAAAGAATTTATTTTAGGTTGCAACAAAGACAAGCATTTAATATTTTAAAAAGAGAGATTAGCATCCAGTCTTGTGTTAAAGATTTTTAACCAAGTTGAAGACGGAGTTGCACACAGACGCTTCTAGTGTGGCATATTCGGCTACCTCGCAGTGCCATCCAGATACAGGTCTCAACCCGGTTCATTATATTTTGTTTCAAAAGACAAATGATGCTCAATTAAGGTATTCAAGCTATGAACTGGAGGCAACCAATATTATTGAAGGTATAAAGAAGTTCAGGCAGTATTTGTATGTGTAATACATTTTAAAATTGTCACAGATTGTAAGGCATTTGAAGTGACGTTGAAAGAAGGATATTTCTGCTAAGATAGCCCATGGGTATTATTCCCTCAATGAATATGACCTCGAAATAGAGCATCGTTCTGAACAAAATGAGTAAGTGCGCAAGTCGATGCTTTGAGCCGTTATCCTTTGTAGCAGTTACTACACCATACATGATCACAAAGCAAGCGCAAGATCAGGACGAGGGCTCTCAGCTATAAAAGAAGTCTTTGAAGGAAAATACATACCAAGATTACTGGGATGAAATGATATAAAAGAGTTACATGTTGCCCATGCCGAGATTATATTGTACAAAGGATAAGATATTACTGGTTATACCTAAGACTATGAGAAAGAAGTATTGAAGAAGGTGCAAGCAATGGACATTTTTCTAAGAAGATGAAAAGAAGTATTGAAAGGGATTATTACATAACAGGATTAGATAAGAAAATTTAGGATTTTATAGTGACATGCATCTCCATGCTTTGTTAGCTACGAAGAAAGAAGGGAAGCAAGAAGGATTTCTAATCCAATTGAGAAGAACAGTATTCCCTTGGCTACCATTCATTTGGATCATGTTGACCTTGAAGTAAACTAGTAAACAGTATAACCATATACTGACAGTGGTGGACGCTTTCTTACCTAAATTTGTTTTATTGTTTCCAACAAGAAGCGTCATCAAGCCGAGATTTCCAACAAATTATGGATCCATCATAAACCAACCCCTGAAATAATTCACTAACAAAGGCAATTGCATTCACTAGTCGTGCTCAAGATTACTGTAAGGAGGGGAACATTCCTACATGTGACTATTACGACGGG
>JAGSMR010000796.1:5000-14979 GCA_029286605.1 Sericinus montela | reverse complement strand
CAGGTCTCAACCCGGTTCATTATATTTTGTTTCAAAAGACAAATGATGCTCAATTAAGGTATTCAAGCTATGAACTGGAGGCAACCAATATTATTGAAGGTATAAAGAAGTTCAGGCAGTATTTGTATGTGTAATACATTTTAAAATTGTCACAGATTGTAAGGCATTTGAAGTGACGTTGAAAGAAGGATATTTCTGCTAAGATAGCCCATGGGTATTATTCCCTCAATGAATATGACCTCGAAATAGAGCATCGTTCTGAACAAAATGAGTAAGTGCGCAAGTCGATGCTTTGAGCCGTTATCCTTTGTAGCAGTTACTACACCATACATGATCACAAAGCAAGCGCAAGATCAGGACGAGGGCTCTCAGCTATAAAAGAAGTCTTTGAAGGAAAATACATACCAAGATTACTGGGATGAAATGATATAAAAGAGTTACATGTTGCCCATGCCGAGATTATATTGTACAAAGGATAAGATATTACTGGTTATACCTAAGACTATGAGAAAGAAGTATTGAAGAAGGTGCAAGCAATGGACATTTTTCTAAGAAGATGAAAAGAAGTATTGAAAGGGATTATTACATAACAGGATTAGATAAGAAAATTTAGGATTTTATAGTGACATGCATCTCCATGCTTTGTTAGCTACGAAGAAAGAAGGGAAGCAAGAAGGATTTCTAATCCAATTGAGAAGAACAGTATTCCCTTGGCTACCATTCATTTGGATCATGTTGACCTTGAAGTAAACTAGTAAACAGTATAACCATATACTGACAGTGGTGGACGCTTTCTTACCTAAATTTGTTTTATTGTTTCCAACAAGAAGCGTCATCAAGCCGAGATTTCCAACAAATTATGGATCCATCATAAACCAACCCCTGAAATAATTCACTAACAAAGGCAATTGCATTCACTAGTCGTGCTCAAGATTACTGTAAGGAGGGGAACATTCCTACATGTGACTATTACGACGGGTATCCACGAGGCAAAGAAGGATATTTCTGCTAAGATAGCCCATGGGTATTATTCCCTCAATGAATATGACCTCGAAATAGAGCATCGTTCTGAACAAAATGAGTAAGTGCGCAAGTCGATGCTTTGAGCCGTTATCCTTTGTAGCAGTTACTACACCATACATGATCACAAAGCAAGCGCAAGATCAGGACGAGGGCTCTCAGCTATAAAAGAAGTCTTTGAAGGAAAATACATACCAAGATTACTGGGATGAAATGATATAAAAGAGTTACATGTTGCCCATGCCGAGATTATATTGTACAAAGGATAAGATATTACTGGTTATACCTAAGACTATGAGAAAGAAGTATTGAAGAAGGTGCAAGCAATGGACATTTTTCTAAGAAGATGAAAAGAAGTATTGAAAGGGATTATTACATAACAGGATTAGATAAGAAAATTTAGGATTTTATAGTGACATGCATCTCCATGCTTTGTTAGCTACGAAGAAAGAAGGGAAGCAAGAAGGATTTCTAATCCAATTGAGAAGAACAGTATTCCCTTGGCTACCATTCATTTGGATCATGTTGACCTTGAAGTAAACTAGTAAACAGTATAACCATATACTGACAGTGGTGGACGCTTTCTTACCTAAATTTGTTTTATTGTTTCCAACAAGAAGCGTCATCAAGCCGAGATTTCCAACAAATTATGGATCCATCATAAACCAACCCCTGAAATAATTCACTAACAAAGGCAATTGCATTCACTAGTCGTGCTCAAGATTACTGTAAGGAGGGGAACATTCCTACATGTGACTATTACGACGGGTATCCACGAGGCAATGGATGTCGATTGACCTTGAAGTAAACTAGTAAACAGTATAACCATATACTGACAGTGGTGGACGCTTTCTTACCTAAATTTGTTTTATTGTTTCCAACAAGAAGCGTCATCAAGCCGAGATTTCCAACAAATTATGGATCCATCATAAACCAACCCCTGAAATAATTCACTAACAAAGGCAATTGCATTCACTAGTCGTGCTCAAGATTACTGTAAGGAGGGGAACATTCCTACATGTGACTATTACGACGGGTATCCACGAGGCAATGGATGTCGAGAGAATACACAGATACTGCAAGGAAATAGTATCTGGTAGCAATTAAAATAAATAAAGAAATAAAATAGAGCAGTAACATATATAAAACACCTAAGTATATAATGTTAACAGACAAATAAAATTGTAAGAAAAGAAAAAACTGAAATAACACAAAGTAACATTGGCAGATAATAAAGACCTAGGAGTAAAGGTGTAATAGCATAAGCATAAGCCCAATTAATAAAATAAAACCATAAAAAGTAAACAACAAATAAAGAAAGAAAAATGAAAAGAAAAAAAGGAAAGGTCCTGATCTCCATGTCGGGGGAACTGGAATTAAAAAAAAACCTAACCTAACCCCTGACTGGCCTGGCCTGACCTGGCCTGGCCTGACCTGGCCTGGCCTGACCTGGCCTGGCCTGACTGGCCTGGCCTGGCTGGCTGGCCTGAGCCTGGCCTGGCCTGGCCTGGCCTGGCCTGGCCTGGCCTGGCTGGCCTGGCCTGGCCTGGCCTGGCTGGCCTGGCCTGGCCTGGCCTGGCCTGGCCTGGCCTGGCCTGGCTGGCCTGGCCTGGCCTGGCTGGCCTGGCCTGGCCTGGCCTGGCCTGGCTGGCTGGCCTGACTGGCCTGGCCTGGCTGGCCTGGCCTGGCCTGGCCTGGCCTGGCCTGGCCTGGCCTGGCCTGGCCTGGCCTGGCCTGGCCTGGCCTGGCTGGCCTGGCTGGCCTGGCCTGGCCTGGCCTGGCCTGGCCTGGCCTGGCGGCCTGGCCTGGCCTGGCCTGGCCTGGCCTGGCTGGCCTGGCCTGGCCTGGCCTGGCCTGGCCTGGCCTGGCCTGGCTGGCCTGGCTGGCCTGACTGGCCTGGCCTGGCCTGGCCTGGCCTGGCCTGGCCTGAGCCTGGCTGGCCTGGCCTGGCCTGGCCTGGCCTGGCCTGGCCTGGCCTGGCCTGGCCTGGCCTGGCCTGGCTGGCCTGGCCTGGCCTGGCTGGCCTGGCCTGGCCTGGCCTGGCCTGGCCTGGCCTGGCCTGGCCTGGCTGGCCTGGCCTGGCCTGGCCTGGCCTGGCCTGGCCTGGCCTGGCCTGGCCTGGCCTGGCCTGGCCACAGCTGGCCTGGCTGGCCTGGCCTGGCCTGGCCTGGCCTGGCACAACCTGGCCTGGCCTGGCCTGGCCTGGCGGCCTGGCCTGGCCTGGCCTGGCCTGGCCTGGCCTGGCCTGGCCTGGCCTGGCCTGGCCTGGCCTGGCCTGGCCTGGCCTGGCCTGGCCTGGCCTGGCACCAGCCTGGCCTGGCCTGACACAGCTGGCCTGGCCTGACCTGGCCTGGCCTGACCTGGCCTGGCCTGGCCTAGCCTGGCCTGGCCTGGCCTGGCCTGGCCTGGCCTGGCACAACCTGGCCTGGCCTAGCCTGGCCTGGCTGGCCTGGCCTGGCCTGGCACAACCTGGCCTGGCCTGACCTGGCCTGGCCTGGCCTGGCCTGGCCTAACCTAACCTAACTAACCTAACCTAACCTAACCTAACCTAACCTAACTAACTAACCTAACCTAACCTAACCTAACCGAACCAGTCCGCGGCGTCTTCCGAGGCGTAAGCAGCGAAAATCGTATCGCTCCGCCTTATAAAATTCGAAAATGTGGTATAAAGTTTCAAATAGTGGAGTGTTATACACCAAAAGATGCGGAAAAGTGAGACAAATATTGTGGTGAAATCAAATTTAGCCGGACGATATTTTTGGACCCACTAGGGCATAAAAGTGATTTTCGCGCCAATTTCCAGACAATAAAAGTGATAAAGTGCGTGCGGCTTCCGATTTAGCGCTATAACATATACTTTTGAGTCATAATCGTGAGTGGTATAGACGTACATCATCCCACAAAGTTTTGGATTTTTCACGCTGACAGTTTTCAGAAAATTGGAAAAAACCAAAAACCACGTGGTGGCCAAATAAACCGGAAGTGTCCGGATGATTTTGAAAACACCGTTAGCTTCGTATTGACTCGGGCTATCGATATATGTAAGCCATTTAGCGGAGACCAATATCCTGGTCTGCAGGACCTATTTTCAGAAAGTGGTTTTACATGCGATGGGTTGTGAACATTTTAAATAACTTTTAAGTGCTAACCCCTTGTTTTAGTGTTATTACGTAGGATATTTTATAGACAACAAGTGACCATAGTTTTCGGAGATTTTTGGACACATAGTTTTTTAAGTGAATTTTTTCCTGGAACACTACCCTTCCGCCATTACGTGTTAACTTGGTTTTCCTTATATCTCCTGAACCGAAGGTCGCAGCCAAATTCTGAGCAAATTTTCGTTCTCTTACGAGAACCGGTTTTAGGGACAACATACCCATATTACATATTAAAATCACAAATTTCCTCACTTTTGGTACATTTACGTAATATGAAAATTTTTCTGCTCCCTCATTTTCAAATTTTCTAAATTTTCTTTTACATCCACGTTAAGTATCTATAATAAATACCTCCCAGATAAAAATTTTAAATTTTCTTGACCAAAATTTTTTTTTTACGTAATTCTAAACTTTTTTGAACTTTTTATTTTTTTATTTTTCGCCCTCTTTTGGCATTTTCGCATTAAGAGTACTTAAAAAACACCTCCCAGCCATCACATTAATTATAGACTTTCAAATATAACCACAACAACCCCAACAAGCTAAAAATGGCCTCTGCAACTACCTGCTGCGGACCCTGGACCCCCCACCCTGCCGGCCCACGTTGAGGACATTATGGATATGGAAACATTCCTAACGGCAATAAACAAGCTTACAGAGTGTATCACAAAGGCAGCGACTCATGGAAAATCCGTTACGGCTGCCAACAAAAGGCTAATTAGTATGGCCGCAGATGAGATCAGAAGATGTGGACACAAACTGGCAAGCATGTCATTGGCGACTGAAGTGCAAATCCCAGACCTATCAATAATCTGGACAGCGACTTCAAAGCTGACATCGTCGCCTGCGTAAGGAATGAGATGGCTAAACTCAAGGCCAAATATCCGCAGCAAACAACAAAGCGCGCCCAACATACGCCCAAGCTACTGCGACCGGACGAGAGATAGCGGCTTCAGGCAGAGATGGATCTGCGAGTTCAAACCACGCGCCCATCAGCGTCAAACCGGCCATAGTAGTTACCCTAAGGTAACCCCAAAATCGTCAAGAAGCAGTAGAGTTATTTAAAAAGTATATCGTACCGTACAGCGCACTACGCACCGGCTGGGGTTCAGCCTGTGTCAAATAATAAGCAGAGTTGAGTTCGACACCACCGAACAACGCGACGATACACTTAAAAAATTAGAATGCTCGGGCACGTTAGCGCTGAACCAGCTAAAGGCCTTAGGCCGATGATTATTCTTAAAGCGTCTCTAAAGATGTACCCGCGGAGAAATCGTTGGCATTGTCAAGGGACAAAATCCGGAAGTAAAGGATCTCTTCACTGAGGAAAATGATATGCGTCTCCGCTTCAAACGGAATAATAAAATCCCGACTTATACAACGCAGTGTTCCTTGTGGAACCAGGCTCTTCCGTAAATTAATGGAAATAGGCAGAGTTAGTGTAGAATACCAGCGTGTACACATCAGCGAATTTTCACCTTTTGTACAGTGCCACAAGTGCCTACAATTCGGACACATTAAAAGTTCTGCTCAGCCACCATAAGTCCATGTGCCCTGCTCAAGCTCCGAGCATACCATAGACAAATGTCGATAAGACAAACAAAGTACATCAAATGTGCTAACTGTATATCACATAATTTGAAATTCGGAACCAAAGCAGACGTCCGCCACACCGCCATGTCCTTGACTGCCCAAGACTGAAACCATGAAAGAAAGAATAAGTAATAGAATCGATTATGGATCCCAATAAAAGATAAAAATTTTACAGTGTAATACAGATCGTTCAAAAAGAGTTTACATGAATTTATTCTTTATTTCATGGCAGGTGATTACCAGATCGCTCTGGTGGCGGAGCCGTACGTTAGCTCGAGCAACGAAGTGAAACCGATTCAGGGTATAAATATACATCAATTCGGGAAATGTGGTAGAGTAAAGGCCTGTGTGCTCTCTAAACCTGATTGTGGCCAGGTATTAGGCATGTCACAATATTCTAATGCTAACCTTTGCGTAATTCAATTAACAAGAAGCGGACAAAGAATACTCATTGCGTCGGCATACGTGGAGCCTGATACGGACGAAAACAATACGCTGGAGTGCATCGATACTTTTCTGAAAACATCAGGGTGTCCTAATACAATCATAGGAGGAGACTTTAACGGGTGGCATCATTTATGGGAAGCAAGACCACTGACCCTAGAGGCCGAGCAGTCGTAGGCTTGCATATGCTAACGATTTCTATGTTTGTAACGTCAGCACCACTCCAACATTCGAAACCGTTTCTCATGGAAGGATCGAACATCCATAATAGACCTCACACTGGCTCATGGACACATTCACCATCGCGTGGCGGGATGGAAAGTAAACCTCAGCGCTTGCCCTTCGTCTCAACACAATGCTGTTGAATATGCGGTACTAACCGCAGGTGATTCGACAGGTCCACCTCATCACAGTCGTCCACTTTCAAATATAACAGCACCAAAGCCAGCTGGGGACTTTTCAAAGACAACCTGCATACAAAAATGACCAACTCGGATATTCTGGAAGAGATATTGAATCCCTAGATGCGACTGAGCTGGAAAAGCTAATCGACGACATAGTAGCGATCATACACGAAGCGTGCGAAGCGTCAATACCACCAAAGAAGGGAGGATATTCGTCTAAACATCACCCACTATGGTGGACGGAAAGCAACACAGAAAAGAAGGAGATCATTCAGCTGCACCACCAACTGCACCGAGCCAAGCGTCGAAACCTACCTCTAGACCACCTATCAGAGGAATTAAAAAGCAAAAAAGGCAACATACGCGGGGAACTACAGGCTGAATCTACCAAGCTTCAAAATTCTGCGATCTACAAACCAAGGAGAATGTCTGGTCCCTCACCAATAGACTTTAAAGACATCTCCCCAGGCGACCACCAACGACCATAAAATTGGAACAATTATACCAATACTGGATCGGAAACCGCCAAAGCACTCCTAGATCATTTCTATGCTGATGATACTCCTGACACCAATGCGCGGCAACTAGATCTCAGAACCAGAATCGACGATGAGCCGGAGGAGGACGAACCCCCTTTCACTGTACGAGGTTATGGAACATCTCAAGATGATGAACCCAAGAAAGCACCGGAATGGATAGTCTGACATCGGACATCTGTCTACAATTTGCTATATGCTACCCTGAATTGCTCACAAACATAATGAACAGATGCCTATCGTTACACCACTTCCCTCGACAGTGGAAGAAGGCAGAGGTTAAAATCATCCTAAACCGGGCAAGGCAAATTATACTGAGTTAAGTTCTTTCCGCCCAATAGGTCTATTGCCAGTGTTTGGCAAATTACTGGAAAAGACTGTTTATTAAACGACTAACATACCATGCGACCAAAGCTGGCCTATTTGGCGATCGACAATTTGGATTCAAGGAGCAAACCAACACCACTGCGGCTATACACACAGCGCTAGAAGTAGTTAAAACAGCTAAAGCGGTAGGCCAACAAGTACTGGCTGTTTCCTTGGATATCAAATCAGCTTTTGATAACGCGTGGTGGCCAGCACTCTTCGAAGATTACGGGCGACCCGGTGTCCAAAAATATCTTTAGATTAATTTCTAGTTACGTAACCAACCGCACAGTATCCTTGGAATACGCAGGCGAACGGGCGACCAAAAAGAAGCACGAGCTGCATTCAGGGTTCTGCGTGTGGACCCATCCTATGGAATATAATACTAGACGAACTGCTCGAAATTACTCTTCCGGAGGATGCCATTTGCAAGCCTTTGCAGATGATGTTCTCCTGATTTCAAAGCAAGCGATGTGCAGGCTCTAGAAACCAAACAAGATCAGCAGGCCCTTCCGTCCTTAGTCGAATGGGGAAGAGTGTCAAACTGACGTTTGGACCCACGAAGACACAAGCAATAACCTTCACACGCAGGCTCAGTAACTTGTCATGGAGGACATACGCTGACATTTGAGAGACATATCAAGTTGCTGGGCGTGATTATCGACGAAAAACTACTATTTGCCGATCATGTCAAACATGTTGTCAAAAGGCAATGCAAATATTTAACAAACTCTGCATATACTGCCGACCAACCTGGGGTGCCCATCAGACAACGTTAGAACAATATACAAGCAAGTCATAGAACCCACAATCACTTATGCAGCCGGTGTCTGGGGCACGACCGTAAGAAAACGTTACATAAAGAAAATATTAGAATCGGCACAAAGAGGATTCGCGATTAAAGCAATTAGAGCCTTCAGAACGGTCTCCACAGCAGCAGCATTGGCCCTTGCTCAATTCGAGCCTTTGGATATGAGAATACTGGAGGTACACGAAATTGAGTCTGTTCGTCTGCAAAGTACCACAAACCTTTTGCAGGGATATCCCATATGAAAACCTACGCCAGTACGAACTTTACACCCATCTGATAGAGTGACTATAGACAGAACATCTAAATACGTAGAGCACGAAAGAACAGCCCAAATTAGAGTATACACAGACGGAAGCAAGCTCGAAAACGGCTGTGTGGGAGCAGCTTTTTGTGTGCTTTGAAGGATCAACGGAGACCTACAAAAGAAACTCAAACTGCACAACAGTTGCTCTATATTTCAAGCAGAATTGCTGGCAATAAAGGAGGCCTGCAGGTGGTTGTAAACGTGGGTCGACTCTAAACAGACACTCTATGATAACAAAAGAAGCCCAACAGTAATATACACAACATACAGATAGTCAGTGATTCTGAGTCTTCGCTGAACGCTCTCAAAACAGATCCAGCACTCATCCTATCGTGGCACAGATCCACTCGATAATACACCAGGCAGCGTCGAATGGTTTGGATATTGAATTTGTATGGGTAAAGTCATGTTGGCATAGCTGGCAATGAGACTGCAGATAAAGCAGCCAAATGGCAGCCCAATTACACAAAACACCGGATTACGCCAAATTCCCGATCAGCTTCGTCAAAACAACTATGAGAGCCAACACGTGGAAAATCTGGCAATCTCGATATGAAAGCGCCGCGCAAGGAGCTCATACCAAAGCAATACTTCCCAGGCTGACGGATATACGAGCATTGTGGAAAATGACAAAATGCACATTTCAACTAACGCAATTCTAACGGGTCACGGCTACCACAAGGAATACCTGCATAGGTTCAAGATAGTAAACAATCCGTTTGCCCCTGTGACAATGCCAAAGTACAAACTTTAGATCATTTGTTAAAGGACTGCCCACGCTTCGGCGGCGACAGACTGAATCATGAAATCCTATGTAACAACATGCGAGTATCACCGTATAATTTAAAGAGTTACTTAGCAAACATAGTACCATTGAATCTTTTGTACGACTTACCCAATCAATTATAAACAACCTCAAAAATTCAATATGTAAATAATATTATAAGGTTATTGTCATTAAAATAGATATAAGAAAATTAATTAAAACATCTCTCATCATTTCATTTAGCTATATACAGTTATTATCAGACTTTTGTTTTTTTTTATTGTAAATAATTTTAGTTAATTAGTAATAGGACAAAATTGCTGACTTTTCACTAAACGCTGAACAGCACCATAGAAAATAATTCCAATTTTATGTTATATAGATATAAAATTACTGTTTCTTTTTTTTTTCTCATTAAGCACACAATTTTAAAATAATAATTAATAAAGCGCATTGCAATTCAATCAGAGGAAATGTATACTAGAAATAAGTAGAATAAGGTAATAAAACTGTGAGATTGACACTATCAATGTATCAAATCGCACTGATAAATGTCTTCTTTATGTAACTGAATAAG
>JAGSMR010000795.1:0-14671 GCA_029286605.1 Sericinus montela | reverse complement strand
CCAAAAACGGATTCAAGGATTGAGGTGGCAGCCACGTTCGATGAATCCAGAACTACACCTGCTGAACAGGGGACAGAGCCCACATTCGACACCATTATCAACAGAGGCGGGAAAAGATGGATACAAGCTGCGTGGATGGACCACTTGTTCTCGTCGAACCTTCTAGGAAGGGTAGAAACTGGCGGCTGTCAGAAAATGTAATCAACTCTTGACCAGGGCAGTCCTATTCGAAATATATATTAAAAAGCTAGGACAGGACATAAACGAACCAAGAAAATTTAGCACAAAACGAAACTGGAGTGAGTTTCGTGGAGAAACTCACCCAAATTTGGAAAGATAAAAACTTAATAAAACCGAAATAAATAGGTCAATACTAAAGAAGAGTCTAGATAAAGCCATAGATATATACACTGGCGCAACAGAAGAAACTCAAAACACGTTGCGAAAAAGTGGCACTAAAAAGCGAATGGGACTTTGGTGGAACGAGGAACTGGCTAAACTGAAAAAAAGAGGTCCAAAGAAAGAAGCGACGAATAGTCAATGCCGCCCAGTTCGCTGAGAATGGTCGTTGAGTTAGCAGGAACGCCAAACACAAATACCAACCAGAGGTAAAGTGAAGGCACAGACTACAAGTTGAAAGAGTCTTGCGGCCGCCAAGATAGGGAATCGATGTGGGATAAGGTTTATAGGGTGATTAGCCGTACAACTATGAGACAAGAAGATCTTCCAATTGAACACACAATGGTAAAACTCTAGGAAATGTAGAAGAAGAAGAATCGAATAAGATGCTCTGCAGACACTTTCTACCCAGAAGACAACGCCTTGATGATAACACGGAACACCCTGCTATAAGGAAAATAGCCGAGTTTAGTGAATAAGGTATTGCATGATGAAACATACAGATCCCTTATTTACTGAAGATGAGCTAAAATGGCTGTGTCAATGGCAGCCACGTTCGATGAATCCAGAACTACACCTGCTGAACAGGGGACAGAGCCCACATTCGACACCATTATCAACAGAGGCGGGAAAAGATGGATACAAGCTGCGTGGATGGACCACTTGTTCTCGTCGAACCTTCTAGGAAGGGTAGAAACTGGCGGCTGTCAGAAAATGTAATCAACTCTTGACCAGGGCAGTCCTATTCGAAATATATATTAAAAAGCTAGGACAGGACATAAACGAACCAAGAAAATTTAGCACAAAACGAAACTGGAGTGAGTTTCGTGGAGAAACTCACCCAAATTTGGAAAGATAAAAACTTAATAAAACCGAAATAAATAGGTCAATACTAAAGAAGAGTCTAGATAAAGCCATAGATATATACACTGGCGCAACAGAAGAAACTCAAAACACGTTGCGAAAAAGTGGCACTAAAAAGCGAATGGGACTTTGGTGGAACGAGGAACTGGCTAAACTGAAAAAAAGAGGTCCAAAGAAAGAAGCGACGAATAGTCAATGCCGCCCAGTTCGCTGAGAATGGTCGTTGAGTTAGCAGGAACGCCAAACACAAATACCAACCAGAGGTAAAGTGAAGGCACAGACTACAAGTTGAAAGAGTCTTGCGGCCGCCAAGATAGGGAATCGATGTGGGATAAGGTTTATAGGGTGATTAGCCGTACAACTATGAGACAAGAAGATCTTCCAATTGAACACACAATGGTAAAACTCTAGGAAATGTAGAAGAAGAAGAATCGAATAAGATGCTCTGCAGACACTTTCTACCCAGAAGACAACGCCTTGATGATAACACGGAACACCCTGCTATAAGGAAAATAGCCGAGTTTAGTGAATAAGGTATTGCATGATGAAACATACAGATCCCTTATTTACTGAAGATGAGCTAAAATGGCTGTGTCAAGTTTCAACTGAAAAGATGGATACAAGCTGCGTGGATGGACCACTTGTTCTCGTCGAACCTTCTAGGAAGGGTAGAAACTGGCGGCTGTCAGAAAATGTAATCAACTCTTGACCAGGGCAGTCCTATTATACATCAAAACAACTAAAACATTTACATAAAAAAGAAGCCCTTTTCACAGCTACCGATACTCTTAACTATGTGGCTCTAATAACTAAATATATAACTTGACATACTATCTATTCAAATTAGTATAGCTCACTACTTATTACGTTATGTATTATAACAAGAAAATGGAAATTAAACATCCGTTAGAAACCTAACAGCGACATGGGTCGGTAATCGGAATAAAATTGATGTCCTGTTAGCTTCCTACTATATTTTAGTACTCAATTTACAAATAATTATCTTCTGTTCGCTCTATGATAATACGTATTCAGGCTTCACAATAAGAAACTAACTGAGCGGAAGAAGTACGCGCGGCGCGCAGTTCTTTCGCGTTGTTCGTGCTACGTTTGCGCGGGCGATGTACCAGATTTGCACGCACCCTTAGAGAGTCAAAAACGCCGATTTACGTGTATAGTTATTTCATAGTGCTTCGTCATTATGATCATTTTCAAATATCTTTTAAACATTGTCCTTTTACGCATTTTTACAGCATGAAAATAATCATTTCGCCAAAACTTTAGCTTTAAAGCCTTAGCAGTTTAAACTGATTGGCTGTTGGTTGAGAGGACATATGTTTGTTATATAATTCATTTTTTTTCATACGCAAAATACGCGCTAGGTCGTGGATTTGCGGAGATCAGCCCGTCTAATCTAATTCATTATTTTATAATAAAGATCTTAGATTTCAACCTTTGACGATGCCTTAGGAGACAGCGTCAAAGATTAAGTCCAGGTAGTAAGCTGATACCACTTCGGCAATATAAATATAAATAACAATACTGTATTTTATGCATACTTAGAACATGTGACATACTTTCATATTATACGTGTTTCACGTATTATGAATATATGTCTGATGGACTGTCAGACTATGTGAGCGTTTGGATGATCGGACTGATCCCAGGAGTTCGTACCAATAACTTATCTACGATTTTTGTTGTTGGCTTTTTGTATAGACGGCGATAGTCTTCGGTGAAAGGAGTCTGTCTACACCTACACTGGGAATGGCGTAAAGATATTTTTTTAAATCAACTGAGTGAAACCCTGCAAGCATGCCTCATGAGGAAGCTCAAAGTTGTTGTGTAATCGTTAGCGCGAAACTTTCAAACAAACAATTATATCGTTGGCTTGGACATAAAGACGGCGACGGCGACGACCACCAGTCACGTTGTCCCGGAAAACATCTTCGGTGGAAGAGGTCAAGGGGACTTAAGTGTCTTAACTATACCTCTGTCTACCCCTGTATTGAGAATTGCGTAGATATTTTTTAAATCAACTGAGTGAAACCCTGCAAGCATGCCTCATGAGGAAGCTCAAAGTTGTTGTGTAATCGTTAGCGCGAAACTTTCAAACAAACAATTATATCGTTGGCTTGACATAAAGACGGCGACGGGCTCACCACCAGTCACGTTGTCCCGGAAAACATCTTCGGTGGAAGAGGTCAAGGGGACTTAAGTGTCTTAACTATACCTCTGTCTACCCCTGTATTGAGAATTGCGTGTAGATATTTTTTTATAATTTAAAAACTGTACATGAAGTGGTGTTGTATATGAACTTAGCAGACCTGACTTGTACGATTAAACCAATGAGAAGGACCACAGATATATAGTCTGCCAGCAAGTTGCTTGCGTTGTCTATTGACACATACACACACACACATAACGGCCTTTTAAAGTCCACTGCAGGACATAGGCTTCTCCCATTGGTAAGTTTACTGTGTCTATTTACAGCGTTTATAAATTGTTAGAAAACGTATGCTACATTATGCGCACAATTCTGTCTCTTGGACTTATGTTTAGATTTGTTATGAAACCAAAGAAACCTTTAAGGCAGAAATTCTAAGATATTCCAAAGGCAGGCCATTTGAATATTTTAAAGTCGACAGCCGCGCCATAATTCAAGTACAAAATTCAATTATTCTCTACTTAATATTATTGAAATAAGTCACGATAGCCGAGTGGTTGGGTGGTCGGAATTTCAAGTCAAAAGACCCGAGTTGGATCCTCAAGTGGCCGTACCAATGGGTTTTTCTAAAACCTATGTACAAATTATATCGTTGGCTTGGACATAAAGACGGCGACGGGCTCACCACCTGTCACGTTTTTTAATATTATTGAAAATAATTAACAATGCATATGTATATATAAGTAATCTGTGGGAACGATTTTAAAACGTATGAGAAATATTTTTATATGAGTATTACATGAATTACAAAAATGAAAGGCTAGAAATGTTGAGCTTGGAAGAGCTAGAAAGGGACATAACAGTGTCTGCCAATTGTTTTATTCCTATTTAGAGAGTCATTATGAACACAATAGCAATAAAGTCGCGTACCCACCGGTTTTCATGTCCGCCGACTCTGTGGTCCCGGGTTCGATTCGCGGACGGGTCAATGTGGATCGCAACGGGTCACTTTTTCTAGATATTATCGAGTCTGGGTGTTTGTTTACCTTCGTTGCTTGTTATTCAAAGGCACAAGTGCTTAAGCTGCTGCTGCGAAGGTACCACAAACACTCAGATGTTTGAGGTACATTCGTTGTTTCTAATTCCATAGCACAAGTGCTTCAGCTGCTTGCTTCGGGATAAAAGCAATGTATGTGATGTTTTATCTATCTATGTATATATTTATTATAAACTAATGGGCGTAATGAGAACCGTGAATAAATTACTTAGAAGAGCTTTATAGCTATTTCTGCAACTTCGTCCCATGAGAATGTAGAGCCCTGAATGTCTGCCTCTTCGATTTTCTTCGTTTAGAATACCTCTTTTTTCAAAACTTATGTACAATTTACATCGTTGGTTTGGACATAGACGGCGACGAGCTCACTACCTGTCTCGTTATCCCAAAAATTACTCCGGTGGGAGGTGAGTCGAAAGGTCTCAATTGTCCAGATCACTGTCTAACCCTGTATTGGGAATGGCGTGTAGATATTTATTTATAAATCAGTTCGTACCGATGTAAACTGCAATCCACCTCGCTGTGAAACTCCTGCAAATCATACACCGTCATGCTCGCCAGCTCGCTGGCTATGACGTCACACAATTGGGTCACAGAGTGGTTGCGTGTTCTAATTATGTATAATGTTCTAATAATGTTTGCATGTCTTTATTTTAAAAAAATATACAATGACGACCTGTATGGACGAGTAGCATACACACAGGTTTATCTGGAGTCGTCAACTGAGGTCGCGGTTTCGATTCCCCGGACGGGTCAAATTAGTAAATACGTTAGTAATAGCTATACTTTGTATCGGTTCTGGGTGTTTGTGGATTGACCTCTGTTGATTCCGGGTTCGATTCCCGATTGGTCCATGTAGAAAACACTTTTACTAAGTTTTCTCGGGTTTGCATGTTTGTTGTATGTTAGTTGTTTCTGATTCCATAACACGCGTGCTTTAGCTTTAGAATGTTCTTTAGCTTTTGCTTGTTAGCTAGTGCTTTAGCTACTTACTTTGGGATTGGAGTAATGTATGTATGTGATGTGGTCCATATGTATTTATTTATTGGTATCATAGAAATTAATTAATTCGACATTATTCTATATTAGACAGACTTCAAAGCAATCCGTAATTATTTTTCATCACCCATAGTAGCTATTCGTGAATATCTTGTGTGATAATTGCATTAAATTGCGCACGGGCGGGATTCAAACCCTGGACCTCTAGCTTATTGACACACCTCCGAACCACCGTGTCCTAGACGCATCAGTTAAGATTAAATCTCTTTTTCGTTCGACTCTGAAGGGCGATGGCGTCATCTGCTAGAAATTATTGCAACTTGTAACTACGCATCTAAATTCTAATAAATATGAAGGATATTTATTAGAAGTAAGATTATTTTTTTTAAATATTAGTCGTCAAGAGACCTGAGTTTGATCTTCACGTACGATTTACCTATCAAGTTGTGGAAGGTTGGTCGAAAGGACTTATTTTCCTGGACGTATATCTACCCCAGTATTGGGAATGGCGTGAAGACATTTTTGTAACAATTTCTCAATAATTAACACCAAGACCAGCAAGACTTAAATGTTTTAAAAATCAATAAATATTCATCATATAATTTGTATATTACCCCACGATCATGTAGGCTATTTGGTGATGACCTTGCTTTCAGTGGTAGGGGTTGTAGTCACGTTGTCCCATGTGAGCTTTTTACCAATTTCTCATTAATTAACACAAAGTCCTGCAAGACATACATGTTTTAAAAATCAATCAATATTCTTTTTTTTATATTACGATCCTGTAGGCTAGTTGGTGGTACCTTACTTTCAATGGTAGGGGTTCGAATGACGGCGATAGGCTCGCCACCTATCACGTTGCCCATGTGAGCTTCGAAGAAAAGTGGGACGAAAGGTCTAATGAAGGATTAATGTCTAAACCACGTTATACCAAGTTGAAGATAAAACCAGGATAAACCTAATTGTCTAGACTAGACCTCTGTCTAACCCTGTAATGGGAATTGCGTGAAGACATTTATGTATTTTTATTTATCATAAATTTAAAACATCATGGCGCGTATTCTTAATCAGTCTTATTAACTTCCTTTCACTCGTAGTATATTTATATTTACAGTCTAGTTGCCCCCGCGGCTTGCCCGCAGTTTACCACTCAACGCGGAACCATAATTATGTTTCTAAAATAAAAGTAGCCTATGTTACTCCTTGACACATTTGCTAGCTGTCAATAAGTATCGTCAAAATTAATCCAGTCATTTCAGAGATTAGCCTGAACAAACAGACAGACAGGTAATGTAATTTTTGTGTATGTGTCGTATACATTCATATACATGTAGTAAAAAACGGTTATGACAATATTACAATCAGACACAATCAAATTTTATTATGTATAGATTTGTATAGATTATTCATGCAGCTGCTTTTACAGCGTCATAATATCGACTTTACGAGCTTTTAACTGTAAAGTTATTTATATAATTCATTTAAGTCACGATAGCCGAGTGTTTGGGTGGTCGGAATTTCGAGTCAAGAGATCCGAGTTCGATCCCCAGGTTTTTTTTGTCAAACGAGCAGGTGGCTCTCGTGATGGTAAGTGATTACCGCCGCCCATGAACACCCGCGAGTGCTTTGAGTAGCGTTGCATCGGTGGACTTTGGAAAGTTTCGACCAGTACAAGTCACCTCGGCAGCCGTCACTTCGAAGAGCTCGGTGGATAGGCAGAAAGGTTGAGTTTTACTCCCTAGACGCTTTGAAGCAAGAGGCTTTGGGTGACCTCACCCCTTCTAAAACAGTTACTTACCGTTCACACATCCCTGTGTGCGTAATGTAACCGGCGGAAAGTAACTGTCTGCTCACGCACACCCCATCCCTTTCATTGGAAAGGGCAAAGGTCGTGCACCTCATATGCGTGGCTGGTCAGCCCACACATATGAGTGGCGAAACCCCTACTGGACTAGCAAACCAGTATCTCAGCCTACGAACCCACCCCAAACCGCTGGGAGCGCCACCGGGGTCACTCGGTGAGGCTAACAGCGACGAGGGGCGGGGGAGTTGCAAGAGGCACACAGGTCCCCACGCGTGCGTAAAATCACCGCGATGTCGGAGACACCAAGTAACCCGCGAGACGGAACAGAGTCTCAGGAAACCGAATACCGAACCCTGACCGCTCGCTACCATGAAGAACAACAGCAACAACAACACCACAGAAGACTCGCGGTTGTGGACCGCCCACTAATGGAGCGGAACATTTTCGACCCGAGTTTATCAAGAATTTTACCACAGCGCGAACGAGCAACGCAACCGTCGCGAGTTCCGCAACCGTTGCCGCGAAGCGCAATTTCGCCGGGCACCGCACCCGCGCTCTCCCAAGAATTGGGAACTGAGCTTCCCACTTCGGGGGAACCGGGTACCAACGCAGCTCGGCGAGCGGCTCGCCAACGAACGCCACCGGAAATTGACACACAGTATCTACAGGAGGACAAGCGAGTATGCGCAGCCCCTGTAAGAATACACTTGCAGCCACCACAATCTCCGTCATCGACATCGTCGTCGTCGTCAGAGTACTCTCCCGCGTATGAAGTACCGCTACCTAGGAGAGAACCAGCGTCGGCACATCGACGACATACCTAGACCTGCCCCGACATTGGAACGGGGGACACAAGAACGGAGCGACGCATGAAAAGCGCGCTCTAGTCGTCGCGAGTTGTGCAACTCAATCTGACCGCACACCCGGCGACTATATAAGCGAAGAGGTGTCCCCCAACCCGACCCACGCATCCGGAAGGAGATGCGCAGAGTCCCAGAAAGAGATAGGGCCACACCTGCCGCCCTGTCTCCTAGACTACCGGTCGCACAGACCTATGACGCGCAGGTAGGGCGTTGTCCAATTCCGGGGCCGTCAAATGAGCCAATGGCGACGACGACCTATGCGAATATGGCTGCAACGCCTCGACGACCGCGCAGCCCACCGACATCACAACGAGAAACCAAAACGGAAACAAAGGCATATCCCCCGATCGTGGTAGAGTGCATGCCCGACTGGGCGAAACACTTCAAAGTGTTGCATAGCCGGTTAGGGCATGCGCCGAGTGCACGCCCTTTCGGGAAGGGGGTTCGATTCCGTCCCCAAACCGAGGAGGAATATAGGACGGTACAGAAATACCTTGTTGAGCGTAGCAAGGTCGATGCTACGCTAGCGTGGTATTGCTATGCGCCGTCCATAGAGCAACCGACAAAGGTGGGTTTGCGCGGACTGCCCGCCGAGACCAACCCGGAGGACATCGAGGAGGCCCTGAAGGAGCTAGGCTTCCCAGACTTCGTGAGGTCCATCCCACCGAAAAGAGGCAGACCCGGATGCCTCTTCCATGTTAAATGGACCACATCCCCGACGAGGAGCTCAAGAGGTTATACGGGATAAATGAGTTTCATATGCCAGGCATAACTATAGAAGCCTGGCAGGGCAGGGAAGGACCAGCCCAATGTCACAGGTGCCAGGGTTCGACACCGTACAATTGTTACAGGCCCTTTAAGTGCGTTCGATGCGCAGGGGATCACCCGGCGGCGGACCGCACGAAATCAAGGGATAGTCCGCCTGCGCGCCAATTGTGCAAAGGCGCACACGGCAATGATAGGCGCTGCCCGGTACTGCAGCGCATTGCAAGGAAGAGGGTATTAGAATACCCTCCGGTACCAACCCGAGGCTCGACGGCGCAACCGCCCAAAGCCCGCAGCCGAGAAAGGCCACCCAATACGCCAGGCAGCGCCACGGGTGCCTCAGCCGCAAGAGCGGCGATTAGAGAAGGCACCCACACAAATAGCCGCCCCCCCCACGTTCGCCGCGGTGACAACTTTGGCACCACCGGCCAACAATGCCACTGAGAGAGGTGTACAACCCTCTCAGAAAAGAAGAAGAAGAGGAGGGGAAGAAGAAGAAAATAAGGGGACAGCCACGTCCGAGGCTGTAAGAACCTCTACACCCCACCCTCCCATCGTTGCCACCGCTGAAGGGCCCAGGACCAAGAAACGGGCCAGGAAACCTCAGCATGCGCAAGTGCAACAAGCACAAGACGCACACACCGTAAGGGGGAGAACCGAGGCCTCCCCCCCACAACACACGCCACCGACGACGGTAGAGGAAGCACTTGCGCAACTGGTCACCGTCGTAATCAAGATCCTGGGAGATGTCGTCACGGCGATGACCACGGAGCTGACTTCTAACAGCGGTAGTTACCGCACTGGCCCGTCTGACTACGGCTAAAAATGGCTGAGTTGCGAGTATTATATTGGAACGCCGGCGGTATTAAGATCCATACCGCCGGACTAAGAACGCTTGTCCAGCAGTACGATATCCAGGTGGTACTGCTGGGAGAAACAAAGCTAAAACCATCTCAGCCGTTCAAACTCCCTAATTTCTTCGTGTATCGACGTGATGAGATATCTCCCGAAAGCATAGCTTATAGAGGCGTAGCTGTGTTAGTAAGGAGAGATCTAATACACGAAGAATTAGAGCTGCAGCCGTATGTCTCTACAAGGACGATAGGTGTACGCCTACGGATAGCCGGAGAGGAGCATAGGATATATGCAGCTTATCGCCCTCCCGGTTCCCCTAAGCCCCTCGGACATCCACTGCATCTTCGATGGGACATCGCCCGCCATAATTGCCGGGGATTTAAATGCAAAACACTCGGCATGGGGTCGAACACCATATCCCCAATGGCAAGGTATTATACGAAGATGTAGAGAAATGGGGATACGAAGTGTTAGGCACAGAATCGCCAACACATATCCCCACAAACAGGAAACACCGACCGGATGTTATAGATGTCGTACTGTGTCACGGTATTACTCACCCGGTCCAAACGGAGGTGTTGTACGACCTGGATACGCAGCACCTACCGGTTTATTTCACTATTGCACAGTCAGTGGACCCGTAGCGCCCAGAGGAATTAAGAAAAGAACCGACTGGGACACCTACCGAAGAGGATTAGCGAATGTCGGATACGGCGCGCCGATAATGACAGCAGACGACGTAGAAGTGGCCGACAAATATATTAGAGATAAGATACATCAAGTGTATCTGTCGGCCACTAAAACGGTACCTGTAGCGCGCCGTAAGGATGAACTACCACTTCGGTTGAGAACACTAATCAAAAAGAAAAGGGAAGCCAGAAAACTCTGGGCGCGCACACGTTGCCCACTAGTTAAAACCAGATTAAATCGGCTAACGGAGGAGCTGTCGGAAGGGATCAAAGCTCACAGAAGTCACACATGGGATAGTCGTATAGTAGAGAGCGCTGACTATCCCCATCTTTACACCAACTTAACCGACAGCTTCTACGGAAACCACTGATTTGCCCACTAGTGGACAACGTGGGCAACCGGTACTACGGAGCCAAGGACCGGGCAGAGATCTTGGCACAACATCTCGAGGGGCAATTCAAGTTTAATACTGCTGCAGCTGTCGCCGCAGAATTTCACGCACAAGTCGAGCTACGCGTACAGGAGTTTAGGAAGCTCCGGTGCCGCCACCAAGCGGGATGTTTTTATTTCCCCGCTGAAGTGAGAAAAGTGGCATTGCGCTTGCCACTGCGCAAAGCGCCGGGGCACGACTCTATAACGACCGTCGCGTTAAGACAACTGCCGAGAAAGGATTTGTTGCGCTATCCCGTCTTTACAACGGGATATTGCGCACCCTACACTACCCACGGAGTGGAAGAAAGGACGAATAGTCGTACTGCCGAAACCCGGAAAAGACAGGAAGTCTCCGGCAAGTTATCGCCCCATAACATTGCTATCGTACGTAGCAAAGTTATTCGAAAAGTTACTGCTACGGAGGCTCCGCCCGCTCGTAGAGCCACGCGTAGAACAACACGGCTTCCGTAGCGGTCATTCTACAACGACGCAACTGGCCCGTGTGTTACACTATTTAGCGGCCGAACAACATCGCGACCGCTGCTGTCTGGGGGTCTTACTAGACATGGAGAAGGCCTTCGACAGAGTGTGGCATACGGGTCTTATATACAAGCTGCTGCAGGAAGAGAACATACCACCTGGCTACGTACGATTAGTAGAATCGTTCTTAGTAGGGCGTAGCTTCTACGTCACCGTCGAGCAAGCCGATTCGGCGGTACGCACCATAGAAGCAGGCGTTCCACAGGGCAGTTGTCTTCTCCTTGCCTGTACGCAATCTACACCAACGACATCCCCACGCTCGAGGGTCGCGTCCAAGAGTGGGAAGACGATGTCATGCTCGCACCTACGCGGACGACAGCGCGTACTTTACGTCGTCCTGTCGGCAAACATCGCTGCCAAGAAGATGCAGCGACTGTTGGACCTATTACCAGAATGGTTAGATAAATGGCGGATGACTATTAATGTCGGGAAGACATCCGCCATAATCACCAATCGCCGAGGGCGCGTGCCACCACAACTCAAACTAAGAGATCAAAGGATTAAGTGGCAGAGCGCCGTCACCTATCTTGGTTGCCGGATAGACAAATCGCTTCGGCTCACCGCACAGGTGGATTACGCTATAAGCAGCGCGAGAGCAGCGAAGGCGGTTCTCTATCCGGTACCGTCAACAACAAAGCTACCACTAAAACCAAGATAGGTATATACAAAACATATATAAGATCCAGACTTACTTACGCGGCGCCTGCGTGGTACGCGTTCACCTCAACAGATCAACGTCGGCGACTACAGGTCCAGCAGAATATAGTACTACGTACTATAGTTGGAGCGGGTCGCTTTGTACGCAATGACGTCATCGCCAGGGACCCAAAATGGAAACGGTCGAAGAATTCGTGGTCCGGTGTCGCGCGGAATGTACGACCGTGCTGACAACGGACCACACGAACATCTACATCGCCTGGCGATCCAGGAACGGCTACCGTTACACGCTCGACCACCGAGTGGCGACCCTCCCGAGAGATATTCTCTCATTGCCACCCGGCCCGGGGACCGGGGAAGTGCAATAAAGTCCCGACATAAGACGTAAAGTGCGTAACATACCTACACAACGCCGCTGAAAGGCGGTACCCAGGACCGGGGAGCAGCAGCCCCTGAGAAGACGCCTGAGTCATGAGGCAATGCTCGAAACTCGCAACCCATAAAGGGGCCTTTACACCCCTGATATGGACGACCCGCACGCACGCACGCCCCCATCCGCCATAATCACCAATCGCCGAGGGCGCGTGCCACCACAACTCGAACTAAGAGAACAAAAGATCAAGTGGCAGAGCGCCGTCACCTATCTTGGTTGCCGGATAGACAAATCGCTTCGGCTCACCGCACAGGTGGATTACGCTATAAGCAGCGCGAGAGCAGCGAGGGCGGTTCTCTATCCGGTACTTTCAACAAAAGCTACCAGTAAAACCAAGATAGGTATATATAAAACATATATAAGATCCAGACTTATTTACGCGGCGCCTGCGTGGTACGCGTTCACCCCAACATACCAACGTCGGCGACTGCAGGTCCAACAAAATATAGTACTACGTACTATAGTTGAGCGGGTCGCTTTGTACGCAATGACGTCATCGCCAGGGACCCAAAATGGAAACGGTTGAAGAATTCGTGGTCCGGTGTCGCGCGGAATATACGACCGCGCTGACAACGGGCCATACGAACACCTACATCGCCTGGCGATCCAGGAACGGCTACCGCTACACGCTCGACCACCGGAGTGGCGACCCTCCCGAGAGATATTCTTCATTGCTACCCGGCCTGGGGACCGGGGAAGTGCAATAAAGTCCCGACATAAGACGTAAAGTACGTAACACGCCTACACAACGCCGCTGAAAGGCGGTACCCAGGACCGGGGAGCAGCAGCCCCTGAGAAGACGCCTGAGTCATGAGGCAATGCCTCGAAACTCGCAACCCATAAAGGGGCCTTTTACACCCCTGATTTAGGGAGGGGGCTCCGGTTACCTGCACTCACCAGACGAAACGCAGAAGTTTGATAGAAATGAAAAAAAAAATGAAAAATGAAAATGTCTTTATTTCTTTATCTTAACCATACAAACATAGGTTACTCCGCTCTTCCATAAAATAAACATTATTCTATGATTAAACAAAGAAAAACAAAATTTATTTCAAGGTGAAAGTACAACTTATAGTTAAATTTATCTTATATAATTAAATTTATATTATAATTAAAATTAGTCTTAAGTCTTATTTATTTTCTGTGTACTCATTCTTACGTATGAATTCTTGTGTCATGTGTGCGTGTGCGTGTGTGTGTGTGTGTGTGTGCGTGTGTGCATGTGTGTGTTCGTGTGTGAGTGTGTGTATGTTATACGCTTCTAGCCATTTATAAAGTTAATAATTAAAATATAATTACATCTTTACTATTTTTCCATTCAACTGTTGGACTTATTTCACAAAAACTCTCAATAAGTCTTATACAACAGAGACTCGGTCTCATTGTAACTTTTGTCTTTTAGCCAGGTAAGCAATGTTTGTTTACATTTGAAGTAATTGAGAGAGTGAATATTAATTTGTGAATTTATTTCTACTTGCATAAGTATAGCATAGTAGACCTTATTTGTACTGCCGGTACTACAGAGCCTTTTCTTCGCTTATTTATTACGCAAGGGTCATACTTAAGATGTTTATGTATTTTTAGCACTGTATGAAGTATATGTAATTTTCTTATACTTAAAAGACCACATAAAGAGTAAAGGCGTTTAGAGGGAAACTTATATGATTTAAAATACATTACTTTCAGAAGGGATCTTTGTGCTTTCTCTAGTTCAAATAATTTAGTTTTTGCTGCTCCACTCCAGACTGGTAAGTTAAGGCACCTTGGGCTAGAGATACGTAAATTTGCTTAAGGAGTTCCTTCGTTGCAATATGTCTCAGTGTTTTAAATAACCATATAAATTTCCTTAATCTGTTAATTGTTTAGTCCAATTGTAAAAGCCAAGACAGTCTCTGATCAAGTATGACGGCTAAATACTTTATGGTTTCAACTTTTGTTATTGCTTTACATAAGCAGTCGTTATTTGAAAAATTGCTACATGTATGAATTTTTATTTGAAAATCCAATTTAGGCTGTGAAGTTTTATATTTAGTAAAACAAATGTAGTTAGTTTTTGTCATGTTAAGAGTTAACAAATTGTAATTTAACCAGGAAGCTATTCTAGAAAACACAAGGCATAAGCTATTCTAGTAAACACAAGGCACAAAAG
>JAGSMR010000794.1:0-11988 GCA_029286605.1 Sericinus montela | reverse complement strand
CTATTCTAGTTACTATTCTAGTTAACACAAGGCGATATCTTATTTGTACCGCTGGTACCAGAGCCTTTTCTTCGCTTATTTATTGGCTGCAAGGGTCATACTTAAGATGTTTATGGCTTTTTAGCACTGTATGAAGTATATGTAATTTTCTTATACTTAAAAGACCACATAAAGAGTAAAAAGCGTTTTGAGGGAAACTTATATGATTAAAATACATTACTTGTGAAGGGATCTTTTGGTGCTTCTCTAGTCTTGCAAATAATTTAGTTTCTTGGGTTGCTCCACTCCAGACTGGTAAGTTAAGGCACCTGCTAGAGATACGTAAATTTGTTTAAGGAGTTCCTTCGTCAGGTAACATAACTCAGTGTTTAAACAACCATATAAATTTCCTTAATCTGTTAATTGTTTAGTCCAATTGTAAAAAGCCAAGACAGTCTCTGATCAAGTATGACGGCTAAATACTTATGGTTTCAACTTTGTTAATATTGCTTACATAAGCAGTCGTTATTTGAAAAATTGCCATGCATGAATTTTTATTTGAAAATCCAATTTAGGCTGTGAAGTTTTATATTTAGTAAAACAAATGTAGTTAGTTTTTGTCATGTTAAGAGCTAACAAATTATAATTTAACTTGTAGCTATTCTTAGAAAAACACAAGGCATAAGCTATTCTAGTAAACACAAGGCACAAAAGCTATTCTAGTTAACACAAGGCGGATCCGAGAGGAGAGTCTCAAACGTGTTCCCGCTAGCGACTATCAGGTGTCGTCTGCATAGCAAACAACCTTGATGCTAGCGGGAAGGTCGACACGCAGAACTGCGTCATACGCTATGTTCCACAGTAATGGGCCCAGCACCGAACCCTGTGGAACACCGCACTGGATCTCCCTCCGGATCTTTTTCCGTCTTTGTCCATGTATTAAATGTACCTGTCGCGCAAGTAGTCCGCGATCACGCTCTGGTAGATAGGGGGGCACTTGATGGCAGGCGAGCCCTCTGACTGGCTTCCCAGGTGCGAGTTAAAGGCATTGACAATGTCCAAGCTAATTGCCAGTGCCACCACCCCGACACCGCCTGCTCCGACAACGAGCGGACGCGAAAATCGCGTCTATGGTCGAACGTTTGTCGGAAGCCGAACTGGCTTTCGGCGAGATCTGACCGACACGCGACAGATGCCCGTTGAGACGAAAAGCAAGAATCCTCTCGAACAATTTGCCAATCTCGTCCAACAGGCAAATGGGACGATACGCAGAGGGAGAATCTGCGGCCCTGCTTCCTTCTTTAAGAGGACCAATTTGGCTTCCTTCCAGGCTGAAGGGAACGTGGCGGTATGGAGGCAGTGCGTTGGAGGAACAGCTGCCTCAGTCTGTCCCCTAAGGTAGCTAGATTCAGGCATCCAGACCCGACCTGGTATTCCGTCGGGTCCTGAGCTGTGTTTCGGCCTCGCAAGCGGCTGTTAACGGTTTTGTCCAACGATACGGTTGTCGCATCTCATCGCGCCACTCCAACGAACTTCGAAGGTAGGCAGAGGATTTGATCGGCCTGCTGAAAAGTGTATTGATCACTCTTCCCAGCAGCTCCGGATCAAGGGTTTCCATTAGAGGTGGCATCCAATGTCGGAGTTTGCCCAGTACCAACCGGTATGGACGTCCCCACGGATCTCTGTTGAGCCCTCCAGGAGCTCATGCCAGGATCTCGAGACTTGGCGTTGGCAATTGCAATCTGCAACGCCTTTGTAGCCGCTCGGTATGCCTCGTATAGTCTGGCTACCTCTTCGGCCGGAGCTTGCCTTCTCCTCCTTCGGGTTCTGGTGCACTGGCGTCTACTAGTCAGGATTGCGCGCAGTCCTGCAATTTCTGCCGACCACCAGCACACAGCCCTGCGCTTGGGGTGACTGGTCCGGGGCATTGACACATCGCAGATTCGTGTCATTGTTCCCCGAAACCAGTTCGCTTCTTCTTCTGGGTCAGACGAAACCTCTTCGGTGATATCTGGCCATGCCGGCAACGGTGGCGGCAGCTTCGACCATGTCTCGATCTAACCGTTTTAGACACCAGCGTCGCGGCGGGCTGCTTTCATGGGCGGCCAGTCATGGTATCAGGCCGGCCGAATGTCACATCGAAAGCGATGTAACGGTGGTCCGATAACGTAACCACCTCTGCGTGACCCGCCAACCTGACACCAGACGTATCGCGAAGGAGTCACCCAGCGTTAAGTCCACGACCGACTCCCCGCCATCGCACGCAAGTGCTTACTGACCCCCGATTTATGAGTCGGAGGTCAAGACCAGCCGCCCATTCTTTTAAAATCTCCTCGAAACCTAACCTAACCTAACCTAACCTAACCTAACCCAACCTAACCTAACCTAACCCAAATCTAACCTAACCTAACCTAACTCCAAACCAACCCAACCTAACCTAACTCTAACCTAACCCAATCCCAACTCTAACCTAACAAAACTATTGGTATAATGTTAACCTTTGCAGCTTCCATACGCGAGCTATTTCTACTTTCAGACCTGTGTATTTGCTTAGTTTGAGAGAGATATGGTGCTTTGTAGATCGTGGCGTTTGGGACCGCTATATCAATTAAGTATGCTGTTTTGTTTAATTTATTTAAAAGAGTATAATGTCAGGACTGTTGTAGTGTACAGTCCAGTCTGTTAAATAGCTCTGTCAAAGTATAACTTATGAGTTTTGTTTTCGAGAACGGTTTCGGGTATATATTTAATAGGGGATAGAGGTGAAGATGTTAAATTATGTTTGCGTGCTAACTGTTGGTATGATATTGGTACTTGGTCATGTAGATGTTATAATCAGTTTGTACAAGTGTCTTACATACTCCACAGTTATATGTTGATTGTTTCCAGAAGCGCTACTGTATCGTCTGCAATGATCTGTCGTGATGCTGTTATGGGATTTGATAATATACTTTTGTACTTTGAGTTTCTACTATCATCTTGTATTGCGAGTATAAATCCTTCTGTCCCTGGGGACAATTCGCCTCGCTTCAGCCATATTCATTCGATGAAATTTTATCTACAGGTGCTGGATACAATGGATGCCGTCGGTGTCTGGGCCGTGTAGGTTTCATCCATCTATATTATTAATATTATTATTATTATTGTTGTCTTATTACATAAACTAGGCAAAATTACTAAAAAGAGAATACAGGATTTAAAATTTCAACTGATCGCGTGCAAAACACGGCGGCTCGGAGGTAAGAGCGTCGGATCGGCGAAGGTCGCAGGTTAAAATCAGGCTCGTGTCAGATTAAAACCAATGGGAAGGCTCGATGGTTTTAATCGTACACCAGTCCTGCTAAATCAAGGATAAATAGTTTGCCAACAAGTTGCCTCTGCGTTATGTCAATAGTGACACACACATAACGGCATAGTAATGTCCACTGCAGGACATAGGCCTCTCCCATAAAGTAGGATTTGCCAGAGTCGCCACGCTTGACAAGCGGATTGGCGATCGTTGTGCCAGATCACTCGCACCGCAGCCGATTATTATAGTCTGAGGTGGGAGACGGTGCGGTGAGGTCCTACTGCTGGTGTCTGATATTTTTAGAGATGCCATCTATCAGTTGCCATAACACTATTCAGGCCTGTTTCCTTCATAGTCGCCTCCTACGACACCCACGAGAAGAAAGGGAGTAGCAATATTCGTACACCGTTACTACACGGTCAAAATTATTATTCCATTTATTTATTAAAAATATTTATTAAACTATTGTTCCATTTCGCCATTTTATTGCAACAATAAAACGCTTACAAAACTAAAACTTGAATGTATCTTATTAATTTAAACGTTTGCTCGTATACATTTTAAATGAATACATTGACGAGCTCCGTGGGAGGAGTGGCGTACACACCGGTTTATCTGCAGTTGTAAACTGTGGCCGCGGCTTCGATGCCCCGGACGGGTCAAATAAGTGAATATGCTAAAATACGGTACGGGACAATGTAGCAATAGCTATACATTATATCGGTTCTGGGTGTTTGTGGTTTGACCTCTGTTGACAAGTAACGACAGATTCATCTTTGTGATTCCGGGTTCGATTCCTGAATACAGAACACAATTTATTACGTTTTCTCGGGTCTGCATGTTTGTGGTATGTTAGTTGTTTCTGATTCCATAACAGGCGTGCTTTTAGCTTTAGATTGTACTTAGTTGTGCTTGCTTAGCTGCGCTCAGCCACTTATTTCGGGATCGGGACAAATGTATGTATGTGATGTGGTCCACATGTATTTATTTATTGGTATCATAGAATTAATTAATTTGACATTATACTGTATTACAGAGACTTCAAAAAGAAATCTGTAATTATTTTTCATCACCTTATGAAGTGAATATTTCGTATAAATCGCGCATTAAATTGCGTGCGGCTGACGGATACGAACCTGTGACCTCTGCTGTATCGTGGCCACGCATTTATCTCCGCGAATATGATCCACCGTCTCCCGCCACACGCATCAGCGGTTGAGAAGTCGCGAAATCGTCGCGACAATATGCAACTTTGCCTTTCGCTACCACTTAGTCATTGATAATACCTTTTGGTGAAACACATGGTGTCATTATAGAGAAGTAAACGGAATACGCAAGGAGATATATTAATTTTCTAAAACTATATTTACAAAACAAAAGTATGTTAGTATTTAAAATACTTATGAACTAAAACTACTATAATCGTAGAGCCCTACCTCGTAGCATGGTATAGAGAGCCCTACTAGTATCTTCGCTGAATAGTTGAGCGAGAAAAGAACCAGCCCTCTTGTCACCAGCGGTTGGTCCAGACGCAGATACAACTCCTTTAGAAGCTGCATCGCGCAGGAATATTATTGTTTAAAATTATATTTTATTTATTTTAAATAACTTTAAAACTAAGTATCCTAAAAGGAAACAAAAATATCTTCACGCAATTCTCATCACAGGGGTAGACAGAGGTCTAGTCTAGACACTCAAGTCCCTTTGACCCACCTTCCACCGAAGATACTTATGAGAGCGTGACAGGTGGTGACCCCATCGCCGTCTTTATGTACAAGCCAACGATATAATTCAAATACAAATTATGAAAACTCATTGGTACGAGCCTACCTGGGGTTCGAACTGGGGTCTCAACTCGAAACACATATCGTGGCAATTAAATTTAAAGGTCATAATTTATGCATCACGTACTTGCAAGAATAATTCTTCTACAAATCAATCAATCTTGCTACAAATAATTGAAACGCGCTTCAAATCGGAATCTGCATGTAAGCAAATAGTCATGTAGTTGGCGATCAAAACAAATGAAGTTGCTTATATTACTTTTATCATATCGAATATAACTGGCAATCACGCGGCTGTTTATTGTAGAGATAATTACACCGTGTAAGGAACATCGAATTTCTAAACATCGTAGCGCCGCGTTGTCTATATAACTCAAAAATAAATAAATGAACATAAATCTTCACGATATTCCCAATACAGGGTAGACAGAGTGTCCAGAACAATAACTGCTTCCCTTTGTCGCCTCTACGACGCCCACGTCGAGAAAGGGAGTGGCAATGTTCTGTTATCAATATGTCACCACACGGTAACAATGTTACCGTGTACTATCAGTTTACCAGTTCATTTAAAGGCTAGAAATGTTGAGCTTGGAGACGAAGAGAGTAGGGATAGAATAGTCTGCCATTTGTTTTATTCCTATTTAGAGAGTCATAATGAACCCAATAGCAATGTTGCGTACCCACCGATTTTCATGTCCGCCTGCTCTGTGGTCCGAATCTGATCTTCGCGGCGGGTCAATCGTGGAAAATACTTTTCCTAGCTTTTATCGGGTCTGCATTTGTGTTTTCGTTGCTTGTCCCATGGCACAAGTGCTTAAGCTTCTACGACAGCCGAGTGGAAGTGGGTATTGGAATTTCGAGTCAATAGACCTGAGTTCGATCCCCAGTTGGTAGGCTCGTACCCGCCAATGGGTTTTCAAAAACTTATGTACGAATATCGTTGGCTTGACATAAAGACGGCGACGGCTCACCACTCTCGTCACGTTGTCCCTGAAAAATATTCGGTGGAAGGTGGCCTGAAGGGACTTGGGATTGTTCAGACTCGACCTTATTGGGAATTGCAGGAAGATATTTTATATTTTATTTTTTTACAAGTGCTTGTTGCTGGTGCCAGTGAAGGTGTACCACAAACACCTTCAGATGTTTGAGGTAATATCTGATGTTTCCTAATTCCATAAAGCACAAGTGCTTTATCTGCTTACTTTGGGATCCGAGCAATGTATGCGATGTTTCATCTGTCTATGTATATATTTATTATAAAATGAGCGTAATGAGAACTGTGAACAAATTACTTAGAAAAGAGCTTTTATAGCTTTTAGCTTCTGCAACTCCGTCCCGTGAGAATGAGCCTTGAATGTCTGCAGACCTTCGATTTATTTCTGTTTAGAATAGGTTTTCTTGCTTTTCAAAAACTATGTACAATTTTACATCGTTGGTTTGGACATAGAAGGCGAAGAGCTCACTACCCGTCTCGTTATCCCAAAATTACCCGGTGGAGGTGAGTCGAAAGGTCCCAACGTCCAGATCTCCTGTCTACCCCGTATTGGGAATGTGGGTATGTAGATATTTATTCATAAATCAGTTCGTACCTGCAACTCTGCAACTTGAAACCTGTGCAAATCATACACCGATGCTCGCCAGCCTGCTGGCTATGACGTCACACACAATTGGGTCAAAGAGTGGTTGCGTTCTAATTATGCGTATAAATTATAATTTTTTTATTTATGTGATGGAAAGTGATTACCGCCGCCCATGAACCCCCCGCGATATCAGAGGCATAGCAGATGCATTGCACTCACCAGACGAAACGCAGACGTTTGTTAGACTTCTACTACGCCGGTATTCTGTGAGGCTGGTACTCGGTCGAGCTGGCCCATCATGCAACAACAAAAAGCTGATGCGGGCTCACTCTCACTCAAATATGTTAAAATAAAATATTATGAATACTAACACATGCTATCGGCCTGTTAAAGTCCACTGCAGGACATAGGCCTCCCATAGGGAGATTACACCGCACCGCTTGGCAGGCGGATCATGACCGCAGCAGCAGGCCACGCGCACCTCAGACGCTGCTGCCTCTGGTCTCAGATATTTTAGAGATGGTTATCCTAAGCATTCGTCAGTTGCCATAACATTATTCAAGACTGTTTCCTCAGTCGCCTCTCTTACGACACCCAAGGGTGCAGGGCAAGCAATATTCTTAAACCGTTACCACAGTCAAAATTATTATTCAATTTCTTTTATTTTATTGCAAAAATTTAAACCCTAATGTTTTCATATAAATTTAAATGTTTGCTTGTCTATATTTAAAAAAATAAGGAAAGATTGACGACCTGTGGACGAGTAGCACACACACACAGGTTTATCTGGAGTCGTCAACTGAGGTCGCGGTTTCGATTCCCCCGGACGGGTCAAATTATAAATACGTTACAATACGGTACGGACAATGTAGTGCATATACATTGTACTGGTTCTTATATATTATGTCAGTTTATTATTATATATAATATTTAGTCTTATATATTATTAGTCTTATATATTATTATTATTCTTAGTCTATATATTATTCTTATACATTGTGTCGAAGTTGAAATGTTAACTTTTTTTTCTCTTTATCATAAAAATTCAGTATAAATATGTTTTAAAAATCATTAAATTTTAATATTTCTTCTTTGTTCAATCCCCTATTCTTCTGGTATTACAAGCAATTGATAGGAAACCTTGCTGTGAAGTGATTGCCATGGATATCCACGCTAGCAAGGGATTGAGGAGCTGTACCAGACACCTTACATCTTAGACCCTACACATCACCGGTGTACTGAATTCTAGTAGTATACTAATTTTCGGGGTGGATATGCCACCATCTGTCAGCAGTTGTAGCTATTTACAAAGCTTCTTCCTTTGTCACCTCCTATGACACCCATGGCAAAACGATATGACAAACATTTCGTCTAAACTCTGAACTCAAATTAAGAAGCCAAAAACTTGTGCTTGAATCAGGAAACAACGAAGTACCACATACACCCATACTCCGAGACACTATAGAAAAGTGGCCACTTTGATCTGTTCGGGTATTGAACTCAAGAACTCAGAGCTAGGGACAGCCTAAAAATTGGTGTGTCACTTAGAAGCCGTTACGCTATCAATAAAGAAATAAATTTTCAATTATCGGAAGGCATTTATTAGCCTAAGTGCAGGCTTCATATACTGTCTGTGTCGAATCAGTGCCAAGTTTACGATAAGGAATTTACTTTTTCCACTCTACCTTACAATTAAAAGAGAAGAAAAATCTGTTTCAGAGAATCGTAAAAGTAATAACAACACGGTTTTACGACGAAAATCCCAACGCGTTAAATATGTGTTTTACATTTTGGCGTAAACAAAAAACTTTTCATGTCGAAGTCTGAGGAAAATCATAAAGCATTTTGGAAACATTCAATGTTTCTTGCTTGTTTAGATTAGGGGTATGTAACATACGAGTATGTTACGCGACGGTACCTTATGCGTAAAACAAAGAAATACGTGTAAAAAGAGTTAGAAATTGTTCAGAACTATTCATTCAGTTCATTTTCAAACAATATTCTGATAATAATATAATCCGTCGGTAACGGCGCAGAATATTGCCACCTTCTTCCTGCGGATATTGTAACAGGCGACCAAGGATACAGCCTTGAATATCGTTGTAGCAAACTTGATGGATTGGTGGGACAACCATCTCTAAAAATATCAGACCAAAATTATCAGACCGAGTATGGGGAGAAGTGTCCGAGGTGTGATTGGTCTGCTGGGCACTGCGATAATCCGCTTGCCAAGCCTGGCGATTATAGCAACCTCCTGTGAGCCAATGTCCTGCAAATGGACTTGCCAACAGCCCATGGATATGTATGTATGTATATACAATATAATCGAAAGTTTAACAGCTCGAATACAATATAACAGGAGTATTATAAAATGTCTCCTAGCTATTCCCCAGATACAGACAGTAGTTACCATGTCTCTGAAAACTAATGGTTGTGGGTTGAAATCACGCTTGGGGTAAATATTTCGTGTGATAAATGATTACATAAATATTTATCGACGTATATCGTACCGTTCCTTTGCACACTAAGACTGCGACAGGCCCACCCAGTTTAGGTGAAATACGTAAAGGTGAAAAATTCTAATACTAAATAACTGAATGGTTATATTATTTTCCGCTGTAACCAAAATATACCGATTGCTTTATGAAAGCAAGTAAAAATCAAATTAAAATAAAGAGATTTATCAAAGGAAAATTTAAATATCAAAATGTCCACGTAGCGCAATCGGTAGACAGAAAGTTAAACAAATTGCGGATATCGAGCAATTGAAACGGTTGCACTGGCACGTGACGTGACCCTCTGACTTATTATTAAGAAAGTTAAAATCTACACATTTACATAAAATTGAAGTGTCTATTTGTAATACCAAATTAACAGCTTTTCACCAAATGTATATAATAAAATGTATCCGGTACTACATAATAAAGCTTATTTTAAGCTTCAGGGCGTAGCTAGTTTTAAATAAATTAACAATATAAGATGGACATGACTGCCCTGAGACATGACTGCTATCCGTCGCCGGTCTGCTAAATTTGATCTGGTACTTTTCAAGATGATTAACCTATAATTCAAGCTGGCAGCCAATTGCATTTTAAGGCTTTCTTTTCCTTTACAATGTAATACAAGACTGTTGATTAAAATTTTAAAAATAAAATATTTTAAAAAGTTAAAAAGTCCTCCTAATTGCGGAGGTGTGATAACGTCTGAATTGTCAAGAGTTCGATCTCCAGGTGGTAGGCTCGTACCAATTACTTTTTTCAAAACTTATGTAGGATTAACATCGCGGCTTGAAATTAAGACGGCGACAGGTCCTGTCGTACCAGGGGTGAAAGTTGGGACAAAAGGACCTAACTGTCTAGACTCCTCGTCTACTCCCAGTATGGTAAATTGCAAGATAATTAAATAAAAATATTGTCAAATCTAATATAGGAAATTAATTACCCATTTCTAATTAATGGCTGATTAAAACTGTAATATTGTTCCGTATTTTCTTAATTACATCCTTTTTAGAAAAGATTGAGGCGGACTAACTAAATGAATAAATTCAAAACTGAAAGAACCCAGATTAATCTTTGAACGAGATAGAATATTAGCGAAGTTTCCTAGATAACAATGAACGGTGATTAAAAGTTCTATACAATTCTAATCTAACTTGATAAAGTTTTTATAACTACACACATTTTACTAAGGAATTGAACTCTCTATTTTCATTGAACACTTGTATGTACTCTTCCTGTAGTAACTCTTGTATCTTCATGTCTTCTTTTACTGCATTTTGCACTCCATGTCGTTCACAAGGTGTACAACAGTTGATGCTTCTTTGAAAGGTAATATTAATGCCCGGAGGCACTCAACTAATGTGTTTGTACCAAAGGCCAGAGTTCTCTATACACAACTTCGTAAGTAATGGACTTAATATTCTGTGTATTCTCTCGACTTGTCTATTGCCTCGTGGAACACCCATGTAATAGTCACATGTAGAATCTTCCCTCCTTACAGTAATCTTGAAACCCATGACTAGTGAATGCAAGTTTTGTCAGTGCGATTATTCGTCGAGGGCTTCTGAAGGTTTGTTGATGGATCTCCAATTTATTTAGAGTCTCTCGATTGAGGTGCTTCTTGTTGGAAACAGCCAAACAAATTTAGAAAAGAAAAGCGTCACACCACCGTCGTGTATGGCGGTTATACTGTTTGGCTTGTTTGCGTCAAAGGTCCAACATGATCCAAAATGAATGGTATCCAAGGAATACTGTTCTTCTCAATTGGATGCAGAAATCCTTCCTTTTGCTTCTTTTCTATGTAGCTAACAGGCATGGAAAATGCATGTCATCATAAAATCTTAAATTATCTTATCTAATCCTGTTATGTAATAATCTTTTTCAATAGCTTTCATCTTCTTCTTAGAAAAATGTCCATTGCTTGCAATCTCCTTCTTCAATACTTTTCTCCATAGTCTTAGGTATGGAGTCTTAGGTATAATTTCTTATCTCCTTTGTACAATATATCATTTTCATCCCAGTAATCTTAGTATGTGCTCTTTCCTTCAAAATTTCTTTAGCTGAGAGCCCCTCGTCCTGATTCAAAAGTATGCTTTACTTGGATCATGTAGTGTAGTAACTGCCACAAAGGGATAACATTCAAAGCATCGATACGCCCCATTTTTGTTCCAGAACGATGCTCTATTTCGAGGTCATATTCATTGAGGAATACCAGCAGGCTATCTTAGCAGAAATATCCTTCTTTTTCAACGTCAGTCACTAAATGCCTTACAATCTGTAAGACAATTTTAAATGTATTACTGCATGAGTATGGCCGAATATGCCACACTAGAAGCGTTCCGTGTGCAACTCCGTCTTCAACTTGGGATTAAAAATCTTAACACAGGACTGGATGCTAATCTCTTTAAAAATATTAAATGCCAGTCTTTGTCTTTCATCTTCTTAAAAATAAATTCTTTTCCTTTCTTAATAAATCTGTGAGGACTTTAGAAATTAGGGCACAATTTTCAATGTACTCTTCTGAAATAGGAGGTTAAACCAATGAAACTGTTGTTTGACATCTCATGGTTCTTTGTACTTACGGACAGCTTCTTGTCTTTTTCTGGACTTGGTTTTATTTCCCATTCCTTATCACGTGGCCTACATTCACCTCCGGTTTGATCAGGTCAGCCTTCTTCCAATTTATCTTTTAGCCTGTTATTCTGAAGCCACTTTCAAATGGCCAAGCTGAAGTTGTCTCCACTGCTTGTTCTTCACTTTCGCTGTACCAGATATTGTCACGAAAATCATCATAATGCTCAAGAAATCAAACTTCGAAGACAATGCTTATGAATCGCATATTAAAACACTTCTCGGTT